>JABXWE010018158.1:0-19342 GCA_014611495.1 Limonius californicus | reverse complement strand
AAGAACAGCGCATAACCTGCAAATGTGGAAACGTTTTGTGTTATTGAAATTTTTAATTTTAATCTAAAATGGTGCGAAAATGCGTTATTTGCAGTGCTCCTCAATCAAGGAATTGTTTGTTTTCATTTCCGTAGACGTAGGTAGAGTGTTTATACTTCAAAAAAGAATAATTCGAATGATGTTCGACCTTTCACCAAGAGAACATTGCCGACCAATTTTTCAGAATATACTATACGTATACTAACGTTAACATCCATATTTATACAAAAGTGCGTCCTGTATGTAAGAAAGAACCCTAAGAACTTCCCTCTTGTAAATGATAATCACACTTACAGCACCAGATCCTGTAATAACCTTCAGATAGGTTACTATAATTTAAGCTTACCTATTCGAGGTTGATCGAGCAAGATCGGTCCGATTTCCGGTAACTTCGCTGCGACCTTCTATCCGTCGCCAGTGGCGTCACACGTGTTTTTATTTGTATTTTATCGTTAATGTAAGAATTTTGCATATTTCGTATTTGAGGGTAATTTATACTTTTTGCGGCCCGCGGCCGCAAAATGTGAGGTCGCGGGCCTCATGTTGGACAACCCTGATGTAGGTGGTTAGTGCCAGCACCTGGTCGGCACAGCTTCGGCCTGGTCTGAAACCTGCTTGCTCTGGAGGGACAATTCCATTAACTGTTGGTGCTATCCTATTGCTGATCAGTCGTTCAAGGACCTTATATGGAACACTCAGTAAAGCTGTTGACCTGTAGCTGTCAGGTCGATCTGTAGGTTTACCGGGTTTCTGTATAGCGTATAACATTAGCTTTCTTGAAAAGAGATGGTAAGATCCCTGTTTCCAGTATATTGTTGTAGAAATGTGTGTGCCATTGTCTAGTGTTTGGGCCACATTTTTTCAGGAATTCCGGGAAAATTTGGTCTTCACCGGCGGCTTTCCTCAACTTCAGTTTTGCTATGGCTTGCTCTACTTCAAGCACTGAGAAGGGTCTTGAAAATGCTTGTAGGGGGAGGGTTGTCTTAACCGTTTGTTAAAGTCGGGCCTGAATTCTTCGGGTATGCTCTTTATAGGGCGTAGCCTTTGAAAGACTGACAATGCGGCTGGCTATTTTCTTTAGGTCAATGGCAGGTTGTTCCTTCTATCTGATGGCTTCCGCCAAGTCGACGTAGAAGGCCCCAGGCCTTTCTGCTTGAATGCGTGAAATCCATCTCTTCCATGGCCGTTTTCCATTTTTCGGCACGTGCCATATCAAGTGATTTTAATAATTCTTCAGTCTTTTCGGGGTCCATACTTGTTTGGTATTCCTTTAGTAAACGGTTAAATCGTCAGTCCAACAGGGAATGTACTGTTTCCGGTATCCACGTGGTATACACTGCTTGGCGACGACTATTACTGTTTTGATGAATTTAGTATAATTGGCATGTGTTTGAGGTACAGCCGATATTTGATCATCTAATTTTTGTGCGAACATATCCCAGTTTGCTTTTGCAAAATTCCACCTTGGTTTTGGTATGGACGTAGTTAAGGGAACTTTTATTCTCACTTCATGAACCACCGGCCTATGCTGACTGTGAGGAAAGTCTGGCAGTACTTCTCTAGTAGTTGGCAGCGGCTTGTATTGAGCATCACAGGAAGCAAAGCGCAAATCGGTCGAGTAGTCCCTGTTCCACCTAGCAGAGTGGAAGGTACCTGTGTCTGTTGCTTCGTAAATTAGGTAGAAGTTGTTGGAATCCGCCCAATCCATTAATTTTTCTCCATTAGAATCGGAACAGGAGTACTTCCATGCAGTGTGGTGGCTGTTACAATCTCCTGCGTATATTGCCGGGTGGGGATGGAGTGGTAGTGTAATTATGGGTCAATTTATGTTAGGTGGCTTATAGACGTTTAAGATATGTAGCCCGTTTACTTGTATGGCAATTAGAGATGCATCGTCCTTCATTTTGCTATGGATGGGGTTTACTTCAGTAAGGTCATTTCTGGCGTAGGTAGGTATTCCGTGCGTTTGGTCACTGTACTGGTACTGTAGCTACTATTTGATAGCCATGTATGCAGCCTCTCTTGGTAATTTGTTCGTCGTTTTAAGCGTGGGTCTCTTGGATGAGGACAGTGTCAGTATGGCGTTCATGGAGTAATTTGGACAAGTCACTTTTACTTTTTGAAATGCCTTCGATATTTAGTTGGAAATACGGATACTTGGTCCAGTATTTTTTGTCCTAAGGCTCTGAAGAGAGCTATTTGTGCTTGTCTTAATTCGACTCATTGCTATCTAATCGCTAGTAGGTGAAAGTGAGCTCGATTTCGTACTTAGTACTTAGTACTTCTCGTGTTTAAACTGTTCATTTAGCGTTATCCAGGGAGTACGTGTAGTATTTCAACTACGAACGCGAACAGTACTACTCCCCATATATATCATTAGCAATATATTTCTTTTTCTTTTATAAACTTAAAGTTCATAAGGAAAACATAATACATTTTTTCTGATAGCTGGTTGAAGCAGAAAGTCCTCATGTTTACTGACAATACAAAAAAAAACTGAAATGAATTTGCCTGCTCAGGAACCTCATGGGGAGGTTTTCGTTTATGCTAAAAGTTAATCCCATATCTATATACCCAAAAAAGTAAACGTAAATAACAATTATGGTATATAGCACATATAAACAGAACAAAAAAAGGTAATAACTGCTGCAATAACCTAATCATTTATTGACAATCTTGAAAAGGCATAAGATTAATCACGGTAAACAAATATATGTGTCAAGAAAATGTCATGTTTGAAGCCAATTTAGATAATAAAATTGAATTTTCTAATGTTAAAACTTTTTTTACATTCACACTATCCCCCCCCCGAACCGCTTTCGCATTACTTCAGGGGGGTGGGGGCGCCTCTTACACACTAAATATTCATACAACATGCACCCAAAACTTTTGCGAAATACGGTCGTCGCCTCAGCCGCGGTTTGACCATGCGGCCGATTGAACCTCATTTTACTGTGACCTCGACTGATAGCGCTTGTTCGCACTGCCCTATCGATGTCCGTTTAATGTGAAAACTGTGCTTGTCTTTTGATTAACAAATACTTAATTGGGATCTTACGCTAGATAAACGCACACGGATTTTATCTTCAACTGAAAAAAGACAATTTCTGTCTTTGCTTCGGATCCGAGACAAGCTTGCTCACACATGTAAGAGGTTGAAAACTACATCAATATATTTATTGCTTTCCCATGAATGGCAGGATATTGAATACATTTTCTTCATGGATTTGCCGTTACTCTTTCAGCTGATTGATGCGATGGAAAATGACTGCCAAATAGGCCAGCCTCTATAACCATTTCTCATCTTTAATGCAATTGGCAAAATCTAGCTTATTGTTTTTTTGAAATACCCTATTTACAACTCTTATGTGCTCTTTATCCAGTTTTTCACGCTGTAAACATTCTGAAGTGTACTGGTTTTTGTGTAACGGAGTTAAACCATTTTTGTAGCAGCATCAAAAACATTTTTCGCTTCATCTCCAAGCAATTTGGAAAACAGCACATCTCTGTGAAGAAAGCAGCGTTGGGACATCAGCATTTTCTTGTTTGATATGAGAAACACAGCAAAGCCAGACAGGGCTCCTTCAGTAAAATTCCTCTAGAAGATGTGCAGTTCGTCTAGAAGAGCCCTTTTGCTTCCACATATGAGGACAAAATATTGAATACACCTCTTCCTCTGTTTGTCTCAGGCAATTCTTTACAACAGAAAAAGATTTCTTTAATTTCACCCCATGGGCAAATCTTACAAAATCTACAACGTGACATTAATTGGTAAGATCAGTTGACTTATCAACCTAGATAGAAAAACTACCTATTCATCACTATTTTCGCGGAACCGTAGGGTTCGGAGGAACTTCGGTTGAGAAAAGCTGGTTTAAATCCTTAATACTCTTAGCAAGGGACCGCGGTGGTCGAGTGCGAGAACGCATTGGCCACTCGAGGTCACAGTAAATGCAGTTGCTCCGTTGGGGCGATCGAATCCCGACTGGGGCGACCGCATTTGCTTAGTTAAGTTTAGGGTGCATGTTGCATGAATGTTTAGTATGTAAGGGACGCCCGTACCCCCCTTAAGTAATGCGAAAGCGGTTCGGGGGGGGGGGACGGTAGTATGAATGAGTGAGAAAAAAAACTCTTAGCAACACTCAACACAGCTCTATTGGACAGGGTTACATTACAAATTTTGCATGTAAACGTTTGAATTTACTCTGTAAACTTTTGTTGAAGTAGAACTGCCAGTTTTGGTCAGTAAAAGAGGTTTCAATAGTAATGCATATATTTTAAACCTTATTCATGGAATTTGAACAACATACTTGACTGTAACTTCCTTCACACAGTCTTCAACATCGACTACTATCTGTGCAGGAAACAATTCAGTTACAAGCAGTTATGATCAAGCCGTGTTAATGAAGCGATTCAGTTACAACCGGCAAGCAGTTCAACTTTTGAAAGCATATTACTATCAAAAAAGAACCGAAAATAAGCGTGAATGCAGAAGAAAAATGGATAGTCATATAAGAATTATAATAAGTAAGGAATTCTGCGAACAAATTAAACAGAGGAAGGTGGCAGAAGCAGCCAAATTATAGAAAAATCTAGCTAAAAAAACAATTAAGCAGCAAGCAAGTTAAGAAAAGTTGTAGAAAAGAAAGCGATACAAACTCGGAGAGTAATACTTCTGTGTCTGTTCGTTTAGTTTACAACATACTGATGATGACATAGACTAGGCTGAAGTAAGTGAATTCAATCTATTGAACGTGTTAATATTGTAATTATGGGTCTAAAATTTGTTAATGATGCAATTCATTTTGCCATTATTGAAGAAGATGGGTACTAAATGGGTACTAAGTCACTTGTTCGCCACTACTTGCTCGCCGTTTGCTTGACTGCCGATTGCTCGCTTGGAAAGAAGCTCGCCAAGGCTCACCATCCGTTTGCTTAACAGCCAATTTTACTCGCAGTACTATGTATAATTGCACCAATGCAGTTTATATTTTGTTAAGCACTTTTGTTTGTAAAATAATTTAGCACATCTTGTGATTCATACTTAAAACCTTTCCTTTTATTTTCACATACCATAGGTATAGGGAGAGTATGATTTTTTTTCTAAAATTGTATTTGATATTTTAAAGAATTTTATGGAAGTGTTCTGAGTGGACAACATTTATTAAACTTTTTGGAAACTGAAAAGGCTGTTTCTATATCAATAATGCAACTTAATGATGTTTCGAGAAGTTTTTAATAAAAAAATGTAATGTAAAAATAAATACAGTATAAAAATCAGTTACATGTCTAATTAATTTTATTAGGAACGAAAAATACATATTACCCTGTACAAATTAAAATACAAGAACAGGCTACCCTGCTTTGACTATCAACATTCCATAGAGGAATGTAGAATTTTGAGAATTACCAACAGGGTATACTAAATGCCTACGGATAATGTGTTATTTTAAGAATAAATTGTTTGTCTAGCATCTGTCCGTCTAGCAATCGGCGTGGCGAGTAAATACTTATCGAACATAAAGACCCGCGACGAATTGGCAGGCGAGGAAACGGTAGCGACCAAATCTTGACGAGCAAGTCGCCGACACCAAAAGTATATGTTAGATAGTTAATCGGGATCCCCGTTTGTACCGCTTGCGCACTGTCGAGGCGATGTGAGACAAAGCTAAACTCGTTTGTGTTATGCACAACAGGGCCCGACTCTGCGGGTTACCGTGTTGGTGCGAAACCGTGCTTGGCTTGCCTGTTGGTGTGAATGTTTTTGTTTATGGTCCTGTTACTCCTCTAATGCGACCGTAATACGAGGAGTGCCATTAATTTAATCCCCAATGGCAAATGAAGACCGGGACCCAGTAACGACCACCCAGGGAATTAGAAAAATGTTGAGCCCTGGAGTGATTCTAACCGGGAAGCGTTCGGACTATTACATCCAAAGCCTGGCTGTCTTACCACTGAGCCAACCCAGCCTTTTCCAAAAATATATTAGTACAGTTAATAAAAATAAGAGATTACCTGCACCAAAATTAATAAAAGAAGTTACTGGAATACTATATAAACTTTCCAGTTATGTGATGGTTTAAAAAAATTCAGTGATTTTTTAAACAGTTTTGAAACTGAAATTGCAAGAGTGGTTGCTTTGATAGAAGATGGTAAAAGTTTCTGTTATGCTGCAAGAGCCATCGGCGTAAGCCATTCGGTTGTTTTACGGCTGTGAAATAAGTACCAGGAAACTGAAAATCTATGTAGTAGACTTGATTATGGCCGAAAACACAAAACAACCCTTCAGTAAGACCGTTTTATCGCCCTATATAGGCATAGTTTACCAGCAAGAGACATCAAAAACGACCCCCATAGGGCTACTAGAATCCAAATTTTATATAAACCACAAGGAATAGATTGAAAGAAAATCGTTTGAGGTCAATACAAGAGCACAATTAATCTTCACTTTAATAGTTATTTCTGTAACAAGAGAAGAACGTGATATTTTTCTTCCCGCAGGTGCCCAAGGGAAGATGAAACACTTTCTTCCTGTGTTTTACATATTATCTTTTAACGCCAAAAATATCTTCAAATAAAAACCTCATTTGTTACATTTATTTTTACAAAAAATGATCGTAACGGCGGCAACGGTTATATCTACGGTAACTAAGGCGCGTATTGTAAACAAACATTAAACAAACTAAATTGTCAGAAAAGATTTTTAAAAAATCGTATAATTTCACGCAGTTTTACATTTTTAATTAGAGCAGTGATGACAACTGCCTGAAGACATGGAGGAAATAAATTGCAAGAAACGTTTCTCTAAATCTCCTGCCACAAAAATTTGAAATTAAATCTGTTATTTTCCCATTTTTTTGAGGAAAACATTTTCTCCCTCGGGAATAAAAAATTTCCTCCTTTGGGAAGAAATTACCTGCTGATATCTCTTAGTTTTTTTTTGCATTATCCCTAAACTTAACTAAGTGACATACGGTCGCCTCAGCCGGGGTTCGACCATGCAGCCGATCGGCCGCATTTCACAGTGACCTCGAGTGACAGCGCGTATCCGGACTGCTCCACCGGGGTTCCGTTATCTTTTAGTTCGGAGGACCCAAAGCTAACTCTCTGTTTTGTTGTTAGAAAAAATATATTAACTGGGATACAGACCCTCTTTTTGAATGAGTCTAGGTTTTACCTTACTGGTGATGATTGAGTCAGAGTGTGGGCTGGTCATGGGCAGCATTATGCTAAAGAGATTTTCAAAAAGTCCAACAAGGGTGTAGTGGATCCAACATGGTCTAGGCAGTTCTAAGTTTACACAACAGAACTGACCTCGTAGTACTCCCAGAAAGACTAAATCCTGCGAAATATTTGGAAAAGATTCTTGCAAACTATGTTTACCTACAGCTTTAGGTATGGGGTCTGGTTTGTTCTTCCGACAGGATAATACGAAACCGCACACCGCCCTAATTAGGAACTTCTTCAAGAAACTGTGAATTCTAGTAATGGACTGGCCTGCTCTGAGCCCTGGCTTAAATCCGATTGAACACTTTTGGGTTGCCCTTATTCGAAGGCGCAGGACGCGTTCTGCAAATTACTGACGAGTTACCAGCTACACCCTTACAAGAATAGACGATATTTTGCAGGACTACATCCGGCAGCTTTTTATGGGGAAGCCCAGAGCATGCCAGACAGTTATTTTAGCTCATAGAGACCACACACATTATTAGTTGTCTTCGACAGCGCATTTACAATAACTAATTTATAACTGTTGTAACAAGTTCTCTACAATTAACCACATTTTGTATTTTATCTAAGTGTTAATCTGTTTGTTTTATAAATTCTTGTGGTTCTTTGCTGTAGAAAACCTTGTAGTTCCTGTATTTTCTTATTTTATGCCCATACGTAAATGAACTTTAAAGTGCTGCAAGTTTTAATAGTGGTCTGCTCATTTTTTTTTCAAGAAAAATTTATAGTTGTGTATGTGATTGTACCATTAAGAGATACAAAGGAATGTTGCAATGAATAAATTTTGTTTAGCGTATTTGAAATGCTACTACTCTATTTGTATTAAAAACTTTAAATACTTCTGTTGACCGTTCCCATAATGGTTTTATTCCCAATCTAAAAGTTCATTATTCTTTGGTGGATCAACAGTGTAAAAATAGAAAATAATTTTTTTGGTTACATGAATAAAACTGAAGGTCACAAGCTGAGTGGCAATTTTACTTTCCCCATACTGCCAGTATGGACGCGTGATTATAAAAATTTAGGTAGTATTTCAATAACTAATCTTCAGTAGTATTGTGAAAACCGAAGCATCACTCCAAAATATTTGTTTGACAGATGTCAATTATTGAATTATTGCCAATTTTCATAACCATAACTTATTCACACACTGAAGTGTGGGAAAGTAAAATTACCATTCAGCGCGTCACCCACAGTCTTATCCTAGAATGCATTAATTAAAAAAAAATGTTCTAGTTTTTACTACTCCCGATCCACTGTAAAAATATTAAATGTATTTTAGATTGGGAATAAGAGTATTATTGAAAAGGCAATAAAAGACATTTTATTGTTAAAACGTACTAACAGTGGTATATTCCGTGTTTGTTTTTTAAATGGTATAATCACGTACCCACGGGCGGGGATGGCTCAGTGGTAAGAGAGCCAAACTTTGGATATAATAGTCCAAATGCTTCCCGGTTCGAATCACTCCAGAGTCAGAAATTTTTCTAATATCCTGCGTGGTCGGTACTGGGTCCCGGTCTCCATTTGCCATTGGGGATCAAATTAATGACACTCCTCGTGTTACGAACGCACTCTTATTCAGGTCGAAACCTGTTTTTCTTCACGCATTCATTTCAGGTGGAAAACCAGCTTTCCATCAACTTTTTAACAGTTTTCCGGGATCTCTTTTTCCTTCTGGCCTTTGGTCCCTTGATTAATCTTTCGTCATCTGCTCTTTGGATGTGCTCATTCCATTTTACTTCTTCTTTCCCTAACGAATCTTACAACATCTCCGATTTCACAATCTTCTCTTAAGTCTCTGGTTCTGACTTTATCCCTACTTGTTTTCCCCACTATCGTTCTGAAGGTTGCTTGCAGTTGCTTTTTTCCGCTTGTGCAGGCTCTGGTTTCCGCTGCATAGGTCATTGTTGGTTTTACCATTGTTTTGTATATTTTTACTTTACTTTCTTTTGGGAGGTATTTGTTTTTCCAGTAGCGTTTCTCAGATATCCAGATACTCGCGCTGCTTTCATGGCCTGTTGCTTGACTTCCTTGTAGCTCCTCCGTTCGCTTGTTATTTCTACCCCTAAATACATCAAAGACATCACTTGTTCTATAATTTTGTTGTTCACTTCTAGCTTACACCTTATGGGCTCCTTTGAAACAACCAATGATTTTGTTTTTTCCATCGCTATCAGCATGTTATATCTTTCAGCCGTATTTGTGAACCGGTAGAGTAGTCTTTGTAGGTTTCCCTCGGTGTCTGCGATTAGTATCACATCGTTTACATAACAAAATGGTTAACTTGTTTCTTCCCATTTTGTAACCGTTCGTGTTCTTCGCACTACTTAAAGAGTCCCCTTGTCGGATATCAGTAATGATTTTAATTTCTACGGTTAGCCCTTTTCCTGTTTGTATTTTAGTTTTCATGTTTCTTCTTCTTCTTCTTCTTTTATAGTTATTAATTGTTCTGGTATATTGTTCTCCTGTAGTATTGCAATCACGTCGCATAGTTTCAATCGATCGAATGCCTTTTGTAAGTCAACAGAACACATAAAGGCTGGCGTATTAAATTCTATCGGTTTTTCGACTATTTGACGGACAACAAATATGGCATCATTGCCATATGGTTAGTCGTTTTTGGATTTTTTCTAGTATCACCTTGGTTAGCAATTTCTCTGTGGAGCTTAATAATATTATTCCTCTGTTAGTTTTCCGGGTTGTTTTTGTTTCCCTTTTTTAATATTGGGATGGTGATACTGGTTTTCCATTGCAGGGGTATTCTTCCACTTCTTAGTATGACGTTAAATAGCTTTGCTAGTTCTTCTATTATATGTTTTCCGCCGTATTTCAGCAGTTCGTTTCTTATATTATTGCTTCCAAGGGCTTTCCTGTTCTTTAATGTTTTCATTTCCTTTTGGATGTCGTTTATTGTAAAATGTACCCTACTTTCATTCCGGTTTACCTTTATACGGTGTTCAGGGGTATGTTCCTCATGTTCGTAGAGGTTTTCGCGATATTCTTCCCATTTTTTGTTGTTAATCGGATTTATCTTTACCGTTTCATTTACTTCTGCTTTTCTGTTCCACAGCATTCGCTACATTTTCTTTTGGGATCCGTACATATCTCGTTCCATGTCTTTTGTGTATTTCTTCCAGAACATTTCTTTTGGCTGTCTTATTTTCTGATTAGCTATGTTTCGTTCTTCTACATAGATTCTTCTGTCTTCTTCTGTTCTGGTCGTTTTGTATCGTAGGAATGCTTTTTTCTTTTTGTCTGTTATTTCCTTTACCTCTGTAGTGTACCATGGCATTTTATTATTTTGGTATGGGCATAGTTTTGATTTTCGTTTCTTTACAGCATCTTCTGTGGCTTTGAAGATGTTTTTTATTTTCGTTCATGCTTCATCTGAGTTATCATTGTTTGTTATTGGTGTTCTGTTGATTTTCTTCTTTAGTCTTATTGTGTATAGGTTTATGTACTTTCGTCTTCTAATGATGCTCCGTTGAACTTTTCTATATATTCACTGTCGATCTTTCGTCTTTCCTCTCTTGGTTTTGAAGAGTCAGGAACATAGATGCTGATGATATGCAAATATTTGCTATCTGTTTTTAATTTGAAGTTCAATATTTTTTCGCTGATATAATCAATTCTTCGTCAGTGTTTGGTGGAGGCGTAGCATAAGCTTTTTCTATAACAAATCCCCAAACAAAAAAGTCTAAAGGATTGACATCGGGCGATCTCGTGGACCATAAAATGAACCTGTCGCGACCAATTCATCTGTTTATTCCTCCAACCACTTTCTCACATTACGAGCAAAATGAGCAGGAGCTCCATAATGCATGTACATTATATTAGGTAGTATGTTGCACAGAATTTCATCGATAACTTGTTGCAAAACATTGAGGTATTCATCGGTATTAAGACGATGTGGTAGGTAAGTTGGCCCAACAACCCTGTGGTTTATTATGCCCATTAACGCAAAACCTTCTTTGGTGACCATTTCCGCGAAATTCATGTGGTTTTCCTTAGTCCAATAGTAAGTATTATGCATTAAACACGCCATCTCTGGTAAACATGCACTCATCTCTCCAAAAAATACGTCTACATTTAAACTCGTGTTACAAAAGTTTAATCGAGATATGTTATTATTTTCATTGCGAGGCTGAACTTGGATAAAAAATGTTTTCTCGTAGAACCAAATGTACGGTCTTGTTACTAGGGATATTTAATGTTGCAGCTAATTGCTGGGTACTCACGGAGGGATGTTCGTGTGCTGCGTCTAAAATTTGCTCTTCCAGTTGTATTATGGGCCTTTGCCTTGGTCGGCGAGCGGTCGCATTTCTTTTGACAATCGAACCAGATTTACGAATACGTTGGTCCAACCTTCGAATTACATTTCCTCTAGGATGCCTCCGGTTTGAAAAACATGTCTAATAGTCTTGTTCTGCTATGTTAGCATTTCCAACAGAAACCGTATATCATGTACATATCGGCATACTCATTGAACGTACAGTTCATTGTAAGTGAACGAAATAAGATAACAAAAAACATAGAAACACAAGAACTAATAAAAACTATACAAATAATCAGAGATAACACAAAATTAGATCAAGCATATCGAATTAATTTGAGTTTGTAGTGTTAAAATTTGACAATATCAGGGATTGCTTATTGTTTTACAATGTTGCAAAATGTATTTTTCCTGAAAATAAGTTAATAAAGAAATTATAAAAACTAACTTTTAAGACAGAAAGCTCACATCTACGGAAAAATAATATACACATTTCTATTTTTTTCTAAACTTCAGCTTTTTCTATTAACAGATATCGATTGATAACAATGATAACGCATATTAAAAGATCGGATGTCCAAACCTGTGGGACCTCGTGCAGACGGAGGAAGCATGGTACAACATTTTAGTATTAGGGTTTTTCGACTTAGGATTTTACAAAGAACATCGCCGCGTTTAGCTTTTTCGTTAATGTATACACACCCTGTATAAATCACCTCTAAGTAATACGTTTCAGCCACATTTATTATTAATTACGATTTCGCAGGCCTTTAGTCCTAATGCTTAATCATTTTTATCCATTCCCTTCGGTTCCTAACATTCTTTTTCCATTCAACTATTTCTTTCTCCTGTAGGTCCTCTTGCAGTGCTTCCTACCATTTCTTCCACGGTCGTCCTCTCACCCCTTCAAACTTTTTCCATTGGTTCCATGGTTTTTTATTCTTCAATTCTTCCAAACTGTCCTAGGCATTGTAGTCTCTGATGCTTCGTTGTATCTTTCGTATATCTTAGCTGTTGATCTTCTTTCCCCAGCCTTCTTTATTTTTTCCACCTAGGATTGTTCTCAGTGTTTTTCTTTTCCATATTTCTATTTTATGTTTGTCCTTGTTCAGCACCCGCGTTTCACATCGTTTCAACCACAATTATTTACACTAAATCCTGCACGCTAGTGACTGGAAAATGTTCAGAATTTGCTAGGTTATAACTTTAAAGCTCTTAATATTTCAGTTTATGTTTGTATTTTTATATATTTCGATATAATAACATATCCATATTTTATTACAACAAGTTTTGAAACTTGAGCTCTAAATATTATCAATTTGTTTTATGTTGTAAAATAAAGGCAATTATGTAATCCTATTTTTCAAACTTCCAATTGGAATATGTTTCTGTTTCAACTTTTATATAAACTTTAATATTATATTTTATATATAGAATGGAAATGGGTTTTAGTAAGCAAAACTAATGATTTCAATTATTATTACATTTAAGTGAATTTTTGATTCTTTAGTAACTTCCTCATTAGCAATCAATAAATAGCTAGCCTATGATCGTGATTCTTATATTATGTTTCAATAAATTCATCGCTTTCTCATTTGAGAATGAATAATGTATGCACAATTATATAACCTGTCCTCTTCTACTCTTTTGCATGGATATATTCTTTGATGTCAGGAGGTTTTTACGAAAAAAAAAGAAATATTCGATTTATCTGAAGTTAATTAAAATTGTCTGCTTTAAAAAGGTTTATTGACAATATGTAGTTCTGAATTCAAAGAATCTCAATGCAGTGTCGTAATCTTTTCCTGTATTTTCCCTACTAAGGTACCTTGGATGCCATTGATTGATTCGTTATGACATTGTTTTTACGAACTATAGAAACAACTTGTGGTAACTGAAGGACAAATAACTATTTAAATTTTGTGTACCAAAAATTAATTTTTACCGTATCTATCCTAACATAATAGTAGCCGGCCTCGGTGGTCTAGTGGTTAGCGCATTTTCCTTTAGATCCGCGGGATCGAACCTGGCTGAGGTCTGCGAGATTTTTCTGTAGGGAAAAATCTGAAAATGCGCCTTCTGTCGGATAAGAAGTAAAGCCGTAGGTCCCGTGTCACTGCGATGTGTTGTTACGCGCCAATCGAGCTTTTCCGACGACCCGTAACCAGATAGGTGGAAAACGGCCTACAGCTTAGCTCAGAGGAGTAGGGGGAGTTCGTGAAAATCGCTTACGGGAGGAAATCTTTAGTTGTGTACGGGGCGAGTCAAAATTTGTGGGTGTCTGTTTTTACCTTAACTCCCGATGAATTGACGACAATTGTCGATGTGTTGTTTTCACCGCATGGTAAAACAACGAAACGAAAGTTACACAAGGTATACCCGTCGAAAACCCAAGCCGACGCTTGCAGCACTCGATTTATTTACGGCCCTTCCCTGAAGATGTAATTTGGGAAGACCGGAGCCATTAAAGGTGGAAGGCTGACTAACTTTCTCAACGGGAATCTGCACTTTCCCCCACAAAAAATTGCACCATATTACGACATGAGACGAAATGTTCCAGAATAAGGGACACGTGAGTTCTCGGAAGTGTGCAAGGTGAAGCGCGAGAAAAACAACAGTCGGCAATTTCGACACAAAAGGAACTGTCAACATAACTCAAACTTAGAAAGACGCAACAAAATAGCGAAACGGTAACCTAAAATAAGACTGCAATTAAAATAACGTTATTAATTTCTACGAAGCGGCAAATAAATTACGGAATTAGCTCATATAGAGCGGCAAATTTTTAAAAGAACATAACAGTGTGACTCATTCAAAATCACTACTGGAATTGGAATTACCCCAGATAGGCAAAATTCTTAGGGTGTACAATGGGACAAATGTGGCCTAAGTGCATAGAGATGCTTGAAATACCGCGTCCTACATCTCGCTCTTTCAAAGCATCATCATCATCAACATAATAGTAACCTAACCCAATTTCAACCATATTCCTATTCTTAAGTGACTGGTTTTTGCATAATTTTTGGGTGATGTGTGTCATTTGTTTTTTTTTTGTTTGGGAATATCTCAACAGTTTTTCCGCCACTATTGCCAGTAAATCATGCCTATCTGTTAAATGGTTTGATTATCAGAAGTTTACTAGAACTTTCAGGCTGCTTTAAGGAGAGCTGGTCACTTTAAAATTGATTCGTGTTCTGTGATACATGTACATACTTAATGGTGTTCTTTATACAGGGGATACTGTCAACTTTAAGTGATTGGGTGGAATGTTTTCCGCCCCAATCTTTTTTGAAACATACTAACGCTGACTGGACTTTTAGCACGCTTACGATTATCACTCTATTTAAATTTACGTCAGCTAATGCTGAAAGAAAACTTTTTGTAATTGCCTTGTAGTTGAACATACATTTCAACTTTATACTTGATTGTCCAAATGAACGACAGGAAAGTTCGTTCCATTTAATTTAAATTGATAAAGTTTATGTCACTTTCAAATAAACCAAAAGTGCAAATTTCTGACGGCGTACCTTAAAATTTTGAGCCAAGTGAAGATTGGAGATGAAGAATTTTTTAATGTAAATAATGTTATCACAATTTTTTGCCAACATACACAGTGATGTGAAAATAACCTGCATTACTTGCGGAATTGGGGAAAACTTCTATTAAAATGATATTCAGAATAGTAGTTATATAGTAAAGCTAAGAGATCATATTTTTGCTTGAAATGAAATGTTTAATTAAAGTTACGTACATTTTATTATTGTAATTTAAGTTAATACCTGCGATATTAAAAAAAACATATTGAGTAAAATTAGAATAATTTAATAGGTACATTATCGGCCAGCCCTTGTTCTTGATGACTAATCTGCATGTCTCTCTTTGGCATGGAGACGTAGTGAAATCCTGCATTGATAAGGGCTTTGATTAAATTTTTGTCGGTATTTTCTTCGAAATTATGTTGGCTATTCTTTGTCGCAAGTTTTAGATGGGATTAAGGTCTGGGGATTGTTCTGGGCAATCCATTCTGTCGGCTTTATTGGTTAGCAAGATTCAACCATTTTTGCTCTATGGCAGGTGGATTGTTATCCTGGGAAATTAACCGCAGTACATTAACGTATTGTATGGCATTTAGTATTAGAAACGACATGTAGATGACTAACTTTTTTGGCAGACATTGGAATGAAATTACATCATATAGGCTAAATTGTAACTTAACAATAGTCTAAAAATTGAAATGGCACTAATGGCGTTGTGAGAAGACGATCCAACGATGTATCTCTCGCTTCCTATCTAAAGTCTGTTGGCCAGCACCTTTTCAGTCTTCTGTTGATATCTTGAGCTAGTCATTTTTCTAGTAAGGAATCGGTGTGCAATTCTAGTTTTTCAGAGTGTTTGATGTTTCTCTCGTGAGAGAATGATTTCTTGAAGTATGGAGGAAGCACCTGATTAATCTTGAACAGAAAGCCAAGGTGCCAGACCCTATCAAAGGCCTGGTTCACATCTAAAAATACGGCTGTACAGCATTTGCCTTCTTCAGGAGCTTTATTTATGGTTAAGTTGTTGAATGTACTTCGCAAAACCCAAAATATTGGTGTAGGATCCAGTTTTCTGGTGCTAGATGTATATTGATTCTTCGTAGGATGAGGCTTTCGAGTATTTTTGATATCGTAGTCCAGAGGTACGGTATGAAGAGACATCCGTTACGTCTTTATCAGATTTTACTATCATTATTTGCGCTTCTTTGAATTGCTTGGGCCACTATTCACTTCTTAATATGGCGTTGAATATATATGTTAGAAACACGAAACCTTTTCGTGGTAGTTCTGCCATTTTTTAAGGTTTAATAAACGGAATTCTTTATTCATTTCATTTGGCGTCGTTGTTTTAAGAGGTTGTTGAGTTGGAATGGGGTTTGACAAGTTATATTATATTTCTTGGTTAATCTCTTTCCTGCGAGGAGTAAAAACGTTGAAGAGATGTTCCGCAAAGAGATTGACCTTTTGTTCATCATTTTTTGCCCATCTACTTGCAGCTGGTATTAATTTGCGTACTGAAGGTGTTGATGTTTTGGGTTTTTTCATGTTTTTGATATAGAGTTGTCGAACCGATAACAACAGTTGAGTGGTTTATTGTTGAAGGTACACAATTTGGTGAAAATTCTTCCGCAGGAACCCCTCTGACATACATATCACCAACATGATTATTGATATTAAAGTTGTATTCTTCACCGAATAGCACATTTTGCCACTGTTCTGGTGTCCAGTGATGAAGTTCCTTTGCCCATCGCAAGCGGTTTCTCGGAAAGCCGTAGTTTCTTTCGTGATCTACATCCGGAGTCCAAAAATGAAGAAGAGGTCGTCATCTCACAGTAGGTGTATACAAACTCACACCAGTAACTCCTGACCATACTGTGATCGGTTCTGTAGAATTAAGGCTCCTGTCAGCCCGACTGCTTCTTATAACAACATCATATCTAGCAGAGGATGTTTTGGTCAGCCACCCCGGCGTTTGTCTTTGATACTTATTAATTACTCGAGCGACGGTTGAGTAATTACACTGCAGTTTATTTGCCATTTTACGGGAGGAAGCTCCTTCGTTATGATGGAAAATGATTCTATACGCTTTTTTGTCGGATAATTTGATCTGTTGCTTCTGCGAGGACATTTTGGATTTGATAACAAGAAAATCTCAAATAAAATCAGTTCAGGGTATATTTAATTAGAGTACAGAAGGTATTTCTCATACAAATGAGATTTAAATAGGCATTAAGTAATTTCCAAATCACTTCTTTGTTTCTCAGAACAATAAGTAACTGATTGAAGAATTTAGACAACAATGTCTGTTTCATGTTTTCTCGAGAATTCCAAGATCCAGTAAGTAGAGAAATTAATGACATAATAATGATAAGATATACAAATCTATTTTTCCGGAATTTTGTCGAAAAGTTACTTTAAGCTCCAAGTAACACGCTTTGTTGATGCGGGACTTTTTCATACCACTGTATAGTAATATAAAAATATAATTATAATGTAGAAATAAACTTGGACGGCTTTATTATTTACATACAAAACAAACCTTGCTTAGGAACTCATTTGGATCAAATCTTACCGCATGAATAGCAGTAATATTCAAACATGTAGATTAGTTTAACAGGTTAAGCAGTCTTAGAAAAGCTACTTTTAAGAAGTAGCAGATATACTGCAGCTGCTGTTGAAATAACTACACAGAAATTTAAGTGAAGTGCTCTTAGTTATAAAGTATTTTTCATAGAACTGTCAGACGCATAAATGCATTTCTTTATTGTCACTCATGATTTTAATAAATACAAAAACCACTTCAGAATACAGGCACACGTATTTGCACATACAAATAAATATCAATTTTCTAACATAACAAGGTGTAGCACACTGAACACAATGGCCCTGTCGAACATTTGAAGATGCCAATACAGGATGTGCAGGATTACATTTTATTACTAGGGCTTCTGGGAATCCTCTTACTTTTGCAATTCGTAGTCGCCACGTCTAGGAACTATCTAATGCAGCAGTAACTGTAATACTTCAATACGTTATTTTACTTGCTACTCTCTAACTCTTAGTGTTATATCATCTACCGAAAAATGGTGGTCATTTTATTTAATTGTACATACACCTATTTTTATAGGCTTGGAAACACTTCATTTCAGATATACAGACAGTAAAGTTTAATTCGGATTACTGTTGCTACATTTAAAACCGTAAGAAATACTGGTACATCAGCTAAATTAGAGAAAACTTTCCTAGATTAGAGACTATCCACCAGAAACATTTTAAAAATACATGTAAGCTATAGTTGTTTCTTTTGTATATGATATTTTTATTTATACCTGTATCTGTGTGAATATTTGTATTCTAGGATAACTTTTTTGTGAGATTTACTGGTGCACCGCTTTTTAAATATTTCTACTGGTACTGATATGTAGCATTTACCAAATTTTTCAGAACAATAAGCTCTGTTTAGTTGAGCACTTTTGTTTTGGAAGCACAATGAACACTGATGCTGCTACAGCGAAACTAAAAAATAAAGCAGGCGCTGAACAAAAATAAAGTTTTTGTAGCAGTTTCCTTAGAACTGGAAAATATTTTCGCTTAAGTGGAGCATTCTATTGTATTACAAAAGTTTGTTAATATAGATATCAGATATCTATCTGGCTATTGGCCAAATATCAAAAATTATTTGACTAATACAAGTCATCTTCTTGAAATAAATGGTAAAATAAGCAAAGAATTAACAGTAAATTACGGCGAACCTCAAGGTACCATTTTAGGTCCTATATTGTTTTGAATTTTTATGTTCTTTTGACCTGACAACAGTAAATATACGCGACGAATAATTAGGTTTCTGTTCGGCTGAAGGTGGAACGTAGCATGGTAGCCATCAACCGTGTTTCAATTATTTACGTTTGTTTTTAAATATTAGCAAAACCCACTGTCAGTATTGTATGCGTCAAAATAAATTTCCAATTGAAATGAATTACTTTCATGTATCTGATTGTTTGCGTACCAGCAAGATTGGTGTTATCGTAAAGACTTTTGAAACTTAAAATAAATGTACTAAAATAACCATCACTAATTTTCATTAACGTTAGCAGTATGAGTCTGTTTTCTATTGTATACTGTGAACTAAATTAAATAGGTTTCAAATTGTAAATAGGCCTGTTGTGGTTAGACGGTTATTGATTATGTTTTATATGCTCTTTTTGTAGTCACACACAATCCGTGCTTTGTGACCCCCTAGAATGTATGGATATACATAACG
>JABXWE010018157.1:0-12077 GCA_014611495.1 Limonius californicus | reverse complement strand
TGATTAATAGAAGCACACGGCCCTGTTTTGGCAGGCAGGGCCTACGAACAAATATGGCTCAAACTTCTAGAGCAAATGCTTGTACAGTCAGACAAGCTACAGGTCGGTTCTTACCTGATAATGCTGGGCGTAGTTCCCAAATGACGACGCGGTCTAAGCCGAAAGTAAATTGTAATATTGACAGTTCGAGAAACCGCGAAAGCCTCAAAGAATATATGAAACAATATAAGTTTATTTCACGATCCTTTGTATGATTTTTGAAAACGATTACTGCCTGTATCTTGAAGTAATTCACAATTACAATTATGCATTACATCTTGCTGCTGCACGAACTGTAAAAATATATGAAAACGGTGTTCTGCAAATGTTAGTTTTGCGTGAGGCAACTCAATACATTTATAATGCTTGAAATATTGTACGAAATACTGTTAAAAGAGCTTGAAGCGTATTCCCATCATTTGTAATTTGCATATCCCAATTTTACCTAAGAGTGATTTACAATAGCACTGTTAACTTCCCGAATTTTATTACCGAATGTTTAGTAAGGTAGTAAGAAAGCTTAGCAAAGCCCTTTTCCCAGTATTTTTACACAAAACACCAGCTGCTGTTGTGTCAACACTTAATTTAGCAATTTCTTGAACGAGTAAGTTTGAAGTGTTTGAATTCCCGTTAGAAACTGTAGGGCCTTCGCCCATTATTGGGTATCAGCGCTTTTCTGCAAATTCTCCGAATTATCAATTAGACCGGCTCACCGGCTGCTGCTACACGAACCAACCAACGCACGCAGTCCCAAATTACACCCTTAACAACTTAGGGGTCCCTGAAACCTTAATCTGTGTGTAGGCTAAGTATATTGCGAACATCGTTTGCAAAGTCCCAACTACATTAATGCATATTAACTGTATCCCTTAAACAAACTTAGTTTTGCACATGCTATTGCCGATGATTTATTGATTAAGCTCTTCAAGGTGATCGCAGAATTACTCATAAATAAATAAGCGGGAGAAACCGGAAACTTCAACTTCCAACAATTCATTATGGAAGCATGTACTTATCGCCAAAACCTCAACATTCTAATTGTTACTCTAGCAGGAAATTTACTTTAACTCACTGTTGTAGTCTCCTTGGACTTATTTTTTGATTTAATAGTAGTTTTCGAATATATTTTAGTTTTTGTTTTATGAATAATATGAAAATAGTCTGCTTTTACAGCATCACGCCTTTGGGAAAATAACAGGTACCTGTTACTTTCCCATCTGCATCTGCTACTTTTGCTAGGGCTGGTCGGCACTTCGAAGAAGGTAGTGTAGCCAGCTCTACGCTCCAGTCGCACATTATTACCCCAAGGTGTTACCCCCAAGTATTCATTTAAGGCAAAATCGACCTCAAGTCCGATGTTCTCTTTGAAACAGCCACCTAAATATTCTGGCGGTTTGCGGAAATCGTACTCGGAACATCTAGGGTGATAATTCGCGGCTGTACCCACTAGGATATGCGGTATCCGAATTGTAAAGAATCTTTGGATTAAATTAATAGCTGCCTCATTAAACACTCAAGAGTGTTTGAATTTACAAATGTTAAGAAATTTTTGTATACGTACCACCCATCAGAGAAGAGGCAATTAGCGTATCACAAAATGTTACTCAAGCAGCTCTGAAAAACTATTATAAAATTCAAATTATCAATGGTAGTAAATTACTTGCTACTCAGTTTGACCACAATCCATGTATTGGTGAATGCATACAAAAGACAGGTTTAATTATTAAATTTCTTTTCATCCTTATTCATCTAAAACCAAAGCAAATTAAAGAAGACAGCACTAGTTAAAGCAATTAAATATCGTTAATTTCTTATACGTGAACTTACGTGTACGCTTTGAAAACAATTTCTGAATTGTCTAAGGCATCTGTAAGATTGTAACACTAAAAACATTGGTAACGTTGTTCGTCATCTCTCATAAGCCTGCTAATTTAAACCATTAGTTGCAATATATCATTCTGCTTATTTCTAAGAAAATATTAGCACTCGTGAAAAAAGAAAACATATTAGTAACTCTACTACTGTTATTATCACTTATATCTATTCAATAGAAAACAATGGAAATTAGAACAGGCCGTGGTCGTGTCAAAAACATTAAAACGTAAAAATTGAGGCTTATTTTTGTACTAGCCAGAAGGTTTATGATACAAGAGCCGTTTTCTTTCTGCTGAACCTAACTAGCAGGCTGTGATTTTTAAACAAATTTTGCTTGATACGTTAACGTAGTTATTTACAAGTTTAATTATAGTGAAAGTTGTCAAATATACACTGCTCCAAGAAATGAACGCACCACAACTAACAATCGCAGTATTGTTTAAAGTATTGCATGTATTGAAGTACGTTTAATCATAGATAATGCTTAAAATTAAGTACACCATATTTTATCCAAATTAACAACAATCAACGCAAAAATTTTAAAAATCAAATTTCGAAAACTGAAAGATTGTAAGTTTACACGTTCAGTAGGCTGTGTTTCCGCCTCAACTTGTTATCACAGCTTCACAACGACGGTCCATGCTTGAAATGAACACACTTAACTGCTCTTGTTCAAGATTATCCCACATTTCCACTAATGAATTCCCTAGGTCGTTAAGAGTTGAAAGGGGTGTTTGAAGGGATCGTACTTGTCTTCATGGAAATTCCCAGAGGTGCTCAATCGGATTCAAGTCGGGACTTCTGGCTGGCCATTGTATAACAGGTCTACCAACGTCGTCTAGGCATTCTTGCACAATTCTGGCTGTGTGGGGCCGAGCGTTGTCGTGCATTAATTGGAAGTTGTTTCCGATGTATGGGGCATATGGAACAACATACTGTTCTAAGATATCCGTAATGTACCTCTAACTGTTTAAAGTGCCGTTGGGGAAGACGTGTAGGTTTGTGCGGGCCGTGAAAGATATGCCTCCGATACAAATGAGGCGTGTAGAATTAAAACCGGACATGTCACATTTTGGGTGAAAAAATCTGAGATATACGTTTTGTTGCTAAAAGAGTGCTCTATCATGTACATAGGACATTTTAGTAACAAAAGCGACCATTCCCTATTTAAATCGTGGTAGAATATGAGGTTTTGTTTCAAAATCGGACTTGTCCGTTGCGCTGCTGTTGCAAAACCGGACATGTCCATACGCACTAACGCAAACCAATTAGAAAGCATTGCATAACCACGTGATCTTGTAGTGGTGCAAACTTTGCAGCGTTCGCTGCATCTATCAACTGCGACTTTAATGGTTTTTGATAAGGTGCCACGTGTTTCAGACCAAAATAGAAATTGCAAGTTACTAGCAATGTGCGCTAAATGGCTAAAAGAATCTCCTCGGAACATCAAGGAACTTCATATTGTATTTCCTGTAACGGGACACTCATATATGCCCCCTGATCGAGTCTTTGGTATAACTGAGAAAAGGCTTAGAAAAATGGACACAATCATTTTGCCTGATGAATATTATGCCGTATTTCAAGAACAGGCTACGTTATTCTTGTTAGGAAAAGACTGGACTGTACAAAATTGGAAAGCAGCAGCGGAGACTGTAATAAAACCACCGAGTTCTCTACATTTTAAAATTTCAAAAATAAAGCGACTTATACTGAAACGCACATCGAAGAACAATATAAACGTTTTGGGATAATTAAACTATCAAACTTCAACATCAAATGCTTTGCCTATAACGAAAAGAGGAAGAACAATATCCGAGATAACACCAGCAGAACTCCCAGTAGGGGTTCCTGTAAAAGCCACAAAGAAAAAAGATGTTGAAATGCTACTCACTGTTTACTTTGGAAAGGAATGGTCAACCTTACCAACACACACTTTTTTAAAGATATTCTTAACGGCAATGTTTTGCAGGAAGAAGTTGAAAATGAAGAAGATAGTGAACCAAGAAGCGAATTTTTGGACGAAGTTCCTCCTGTTTGGTGGCAACTAACATTTTTTATATCTTTTTGCTCTAATTTAAATTTCTAACACTGTATTATTAAATAAATCGTTTAAACTTCTGTCTACACAGTTCATAATATTGCAATTATCACTGAATAAAAGTGCATTTAAGTTTCAAAAGCGGACTTGTCCAGTTTTTTCTTGCAAACCCGGACAAATGAACTAAACATATTTGAATATCTTTTAAAATAATAAAAATTACATAAAATTTCTTGATCAATTGTTGTTTAATAATTATTCTTAACAGAACGGCGCATAAAAAAAATAATTTTTTATGTTAGGAATTTATTTGGCAGTCTTTTGCGTTTTTCTCAAAACTGCTGTTATGTGACATGTCCGCTTTTGATTCTACACGCCTCAAATATTGAGCCACCACCAAATGCAGTCGTGGGGACAAAATTCCATTGAGCATATCGTTCATTTGGACATTTAAAAACTCGAATGCGCCTATGACAACTCTCAAAACAAAATCTGCACTCGTCTGTGCACAAAATGCGTCTCGAATCTTCATCTTCCCAATTCAAGTGGTTTCGAGCAAAGTCTAATCTGTGTCTGCGGTGGTCTACAGTCAACTGTGGGCCACTAGCTGATAATCTGGCTCTCAGATTTCCTTCCAGAAGACGTTGGCGAACGGCTTCAATGCTAACCTGCACATTATGTACGGCTGACAGTTGTCTTTGGAGGGATCTTGTGGAGGTAAAGCGCTCTCTTAGTGCATGCATTCGAAGAAAACGATCCTCTACAGCGGTAGTAGTACGTGGTCGCCCTTGCCCTGGTCGCCTGCCTTCTTCGTTAGTTTTTCTGAAACGCTGGGTGACCGGAGAAATGGTTATGTGGTTCACCCCAAGCCTGTCAGCGATAGCGCTAAAAGAATACCCTTCCTCGGACAAAATAAGGGCTGTGACTCACTCATAACGACTTAAATTGCTTGAGATATGTTCCATTTTAAATAAGACTGATCCTATAAGCAATTGTTTGATGACAGCTACACGATTTGATACGTTTTAAAGTAACACGAAACTGCAAGTAAATTGTAAATGTGCATGTAAAATTAATTAATTTTTTTTAACAAAGTAAAGATGTAGAAACGGACCAAGAGTAACATGTGTCTATCAGGTTTGTATCAGACATTCATTCCATGCATTTGGTTGAAGTAGATAGCGCACTACTTTTCTTTTATCGCAACATTAATAATTGGTGCTTTAATTTCGTGGAGCAGTGTACTTGAAGGTTTTTAAAATACATAATTTTAAAGTAATCCTTTCCCAAGAAACGTAGAATTGAATAAAGACCATTATCGACCTGTGATTTTTTTACAATTTCACACGTGGCTTAAGCCGTAAAGAATGTTTTAAGGAAATTAATCAAATGCTTGGCGACAAGCCGTGTTCCTTGGCTACCGTAAAGCGGTGGTATAATGAATTTCAACGTGATCGACTGTTCTTAAATAACAAATTTCGAGTTCCTAAGCCAAAAACGGCAGTTATCGAAAAGAATATTGGTCTTATACGAAACCATAATTGAAGAGGACCGCCATTTTACTGCCAGGAGTATTCAAGTAACTTTAAAGATTGGTGTGAAAGCAATTGACAACATTTTACACAAACATTTGATGGTACGTAAGATTTGTGCCCATTGGATTCCCCACAATTTGACTCCAGTTTAAGAAGAAAACCGTGTGGCATGGTGCAGATCTACACTGGATCGCTTTGACAATCGATCGTCTCATTTGATGTACAACATCAGTACAGGTGATGAAACGTAGGTATTCTGCTATGATCCCGAAAGAAAACAACAGTCGGCAGTTTGGGTCTTTGAGAACGAATCAGTTTCAACAAAATTTGTTCGTGAAAAATGCCAAAACAAAAAGACGGTCGCCACATTTTTTGGAATTACTGGACATGTTTCCACTGTAGCACTGGAAGATCGTCGTCCTGGTACACTGCAGTTTGTTTGCCTCAAGTTCTCCAAAATGTTCGCGAAAAACGTCCAAGAGGAAGGAACATCTTGCATCAAGATAACGAACGACTGAGTATTTGAATGTCGAAAACATTGAAATAATGGGTCATTCGCCGTATAGTCCAGACCTAGCACCTAATGATTTCTTTTTATTTCCGCGTGTCGAGAATAAGTTTACGGGGTTTATATTTTACACTGGCCGCAAAACCATATAAAAATGAAATAAATAGCCTAACGCGGGAAGATTGGTGAAAATGTTTTGAAGATTGATTTTCATGGATACAAAAATGCATTGACTGTGGAGAGGATTACTTCGAAAAATTAAAAATAAATGTGTTTTCTCAATAAATTGCATATTATTTTACTAGGCGCAGCAGAAATAGAACAGCTCTCGCACATAGCAGTATTCGATTCATGGTGAGATTCAGCATTTCCAGAAAGAATATCCAGACCTGGTGATCGACTACAACTCCTTTTACTCAATATTAATGCACTCGATACAATTATTTCGAGAAACTGGCTGCGTAACAAGGAAAAAAGGCAGCGGTCGGCCTACAAAAGGAAATCAAACAAATATTCAGAATATTAGGGAAATTATTACCAACGTACCTACGACGTCCGTCAGGCTTGGTTCCGAAGCTATGGAATTTGTCAGCTCGCAGTTAAAAACGATTTGCACATGTTCTCTCAGTGCTAAACTACTGGCCATGAGCTTCTACTGTCCGATTACAAAAAAACGAGTGAAACTTAGTCATTGGTTACTGAACACCACGCATTTCGATATGTACCTTTCTTCTCAGACGAATCATGGTCTCACTTAAACGGATAGTAAATTCCCAGAATATGAGAATGTGGTTTACGGAAAAATAAAATAAAGTAGGTGTGTCGGTAAGTTTAAGCCGAGGATTAGTAAACCCAATATTTTTCAATGATACATCGACTGCACAGGAATGTCGCTGAACAATTATTCAACCTTTTATCAATACGTTAATACGTGAAGGCGAATTATTGTTATTATTATTATGAAGCTTTCACAGGCCTTAGAGGCCCATCGCTTTTGGTATGATACAAGGCTAAGTTAGTTTGTGCAATGCACAACAGGGCCCGACCCTGCGGGTTACCGTGTTGGTGCGTAACCATCCTTAACCTGCTGGTGTGTGGTATATTTTTGTGTATATATGTATGATCTTGTTACTCCTCTAGTACGATCGTAACACGAGGAGTGCCATTAATTTGTTCCCCAATGGCAAATGGAAATCGGGACCCAGTACCGATCACTCAGGGAATTACCAAATTTTCCGATCATGAAGAGATTCGAAACGGGAGGCGTTTGGACGATTACATCCAAAGCTTGGCTCTACCACTGCGCCATCCCCGCCTTTGACGACGAATTACAAAATGGAATTTTCCAACAGGACAGCTCATATGGACGGTGAAACTATCACATATCTAATTCTATGACAATCTTTTGATACAACGATGCACCAAATACACCGATAGCCAAACCACCCCGCTTGCGTAATTTAACACTATTACATTTCTCATTTGGCCATACCAAAAAAATACAACTTTTAAGGTTTGAGTAAATAACGTTGAAGAACTTATGCAAAGAATCAGAACAATATAAGAAGAAATAAACAACACGCCACATGCAAAATGCGATTAATGGGGTAAAACGCACTTGCATTCAAGGGAATGCTGGGCATTCTATCCACCTTTTATAATCATTACAATTTTACTAAGTAAAAATTAATTAATTTTTACGTTTATTAAATGTGAATACGGTTCCTGTTTGTTTTGATATTGAAGTTCTATAATCTAATCATTTTTGTTTGGAAGTGGGGTGAAATTAGTTAACCATGGTGCTACGACATACGTTTTCACGTCCATTACCTACTGTATTTTATTTTCTTCTCCATTTCTCTTTATTTGCAATATGCACCGTTGAACTGAAAAAGTAGAATATTTATTATATTATCGTATTTGTTGTACATTCTTTACCGAACAAGCAGTACTGAAAATTTGTTTAATATGCATTTTCTACATAAATGTTTACATGAAAAATTAGCGAACCCCTCATCTAAAATGTTAAAATTGAGATTTCAAAATTATTTCAAACTAGTCTATCAAATCCCGGCGACCATAGGGGAAAATTTTTCACCCATTTAATATTAACCTTCATGACTGTCACTTGGCATTTTTGATACTGGAGCTTGTAGGTTATATCTAACACTAATGAATAAATCGTGATTTCCATTTATTAATAGCGGAAATTATTACCACACAGAAATATATAAATGGCTTATCACGCAGTCGACAAACCCACACCAATACAAGCCATTTTCTTATATCAACACTTAAAATAGAAAAACTATTCACAAAAAATGCTTTAATGATTTAATTCCACGGAATATTAAAGAATTGATTGTTACAAATGAATTTAGGCCAAGTATGAGGCAAGTTATCAATTATAAATAGCAGCATAGAAATGGTATTAAATTGAACTTATTTTTTGTTTTGTTGCTTTATAAGCAAATATTACATATCTTCTACTAGCATTGATTTATTTTAAATACTATTTAAGCCATGCCAAAAGTTAAAAAATGCTGTCTTTTAATATATTATACGTAATACGTAATACGTAATACGTATTTAAATGAACTACGTTTCTCTCCTCATTTTAAATACTAGCTCCGTCACAAATCTGCAAAGCAAATAGAAACAGCTAACTCAGACAAACGACAGTACCTTTATTTATTTGTTGGGTGAATGATAGTGGAATTCGCAATTCAATTGAAGCTTTGGCGCCACAACAATTAGTACTGCCCGCATGCAGTCAACAATAAGAACATATGTTTTCCGACTAGTTTTATGTTTGTCGTTTATATTGCTTTGTGCCAGTTACATTTGGCTTACTTTATTTATGTTCTGAAGCCATTATTTTAAAATATCCAGAAAATACAAACATAGAGTAGGTTTCAAACAAAAATACAGTAACCAACAGCGAAATAACACCCACAACAAATGGTTTTTCGTGCTGTAATATTTTGATCTAAAATTAATTATATTTTTTTATTGCAACATACGTTTTACAAATGGACAATTTAAAACTCCTGTACTCCTGCGTAGTATTCGCTAAGTATCTTTCATACCATGGTAGTAAAACGAAGAAACCTTAAAGGCGATGACTAACTCTGTAAACATAGCTTGCACCTACATGTGTGCAAGTGTTGACACACAATTATCCGGTTGTTATATTGTACAATTACGGATGCCTAGAAGATTCAGTTATTAACTTGTGTGTAACCGTATCTCAAAAACTACTGGACCGATGCCGAAGTACAATGAAATATCAGCAAAGAAAATTTGTTCTTGAATTCATAAATAGAAGTTATATATGTTTATTGTACACTATTTCTAAATCACGACAAACATTTTCTTAGAAAAGAGTTGTATAGATGAGAAAATTATATAACATGGCTTACAACGTTTTTTAATTATTGTGGAACTTTGTTTGTAAGGTATTCTACGAATTTGATATTTTAAGTTAAGCGGCTTGATCTGTGTTCCTTTTTGTCTATTATAGTAAACATATTTTTACATACAAAATGCAGCCAGCTGTTTAAAAATCAAAATATAGTAAAGCACAACTATTATTTGAAGGACGAATCTTTGAGCCGCTGTTATCTTGTCATTTCCTCTCAGCGTGCAGCTTGTAATGCCGTAACAAAAGAACGAGCGGTTGTTACTAGTTTACAGGTCTGTACCCGGTGTGCGTATTTTAAAATGGAAACTTAATAGTATTTTAATATTTTGCTTGTATAGAAAATTAACAATGAAGTAAAGAATTTCTCCTTCTATTTTTGGATGAATCAGGTAATTAAGCTTAATGACTTGGCATTGTGTACTTTCCCAAATTAAAGGCTTGATGCAGTCTTAGTTGTGAATTTGTAGCGTGTAGTAGTTGTACACAGATATTAATTTTATATGTGTTTCGCGTTATTACGGATCTTTGGAGACCTTTTGACTGCGATGTTGATACTGGTAGCGACGAAGAAATTGACGTTGTAAGTTTAGATTCCAGTCATTGCAGTAACGATACTGAACAGATAGAAGAAAATGAAGAAAAAATGCATCGTCACCTTCCCGTTGAAGCGAACAAATTATTTTAAACGTCTACAAAAAATTAAAACGCCAGAAATAAGTAAATTTTTTTAGATGGTAATAATTACGGCGTTATTGTAAAGAAGCAGTAACTCGGCAACTTAAGAAAATTGATGTGGCAACAACAGAAAGTATACGAGATGTTATTCATGATTTTTATAAGAACAATTCCGTTCCATCTTTAGAAAACGTGTTGCAAAAAATTAATGAAAAACACCTTTTTCCTTACAAAAGCTTGGAAACCCTGAGGAATTTAATGATAGATAAGGGATTTCGATAGATAACCATAAACAAACGACAATACCTTATGGACAGTGATCGTATTTTGCGGTTAAAGGAAGAATACCTTACAAAAATAGAATCTTATCGATCAGAAAATCGGCCAATTGTTTGGTTAGGTATATGAAAAGTGGTTCGATACGCACAATATTGTAAATAAAGGTTGGACTGATGGTACGCCAAAAACAGTTTTGGATATCCCACCGTCAAAAGGAAACAAATAATTATCATACATGCCGGCTCCGGAAATGGCTTTATAAACAGATGTTTAAAATTATCAGCACAAACTTTTAAGAGTTCTTTCGCGGATTCCCGATTAGATTAGTGTGCGGTGTGTTATTTGCAATTTCCAATTCGTTATGAAATTCAAAATTAATACTCCCCGTTTAGCCCTATGTAATGAAAACGGAATTTGTATATGATATAAAATATGTAAAATATTGTAAATATTTGTTGGTGCGTAACCGTGCTTAAGGCTGATCTAACCCAAGTGCAGATTTCAAATCTGCCCCTTTCTTTTGGCTATAACGCAACCAACATTACAGATTACTACTATTATTATTATTTCAGGGGTTCAACTGTCTACCTGTTTTCGCACCCTTATTTTGTGTCTTCAAAGAACCATAAATCAACGTGGGCAATAAACATATAGTAAACGTGCCTTGTGGTAGATATAATAATGTTTTCAATGTTGAAAATACTTAACCACAATAATGCAAAAATTACCAAGAAATGTAATTTAGAAATGCCACTTAAAAAACTTTTTTCTACAGCTGTCAAAAAAACGTGACATTTATGTATCGCTATCTAGTTGCAAAGTTTGTCATTTTTGATTAATGAAAAAAAAATATTTTTTCACAGTGAAAAAATATTTTTTTTTTATTGGTACCCCATTTTGCTTATTTAAAGTACGCCTCAGCGTGTTTAAATCCAAGTTTTAAAAACGCGCGTGTTTTAAAGTTACCATGGCAACATCAACAACCCGAGAAACTGCTCAGACATTTTCTGAAGGTAAGCAAGCACAACTCGTTCATCTGTATCTGTTACCTTTTGCTCTTCCATCCATTTGATGAACTTGTCGTATTCTTTTTTATTTTAAAGCAATATACAACCAGTAACAACTGTAGTGACAGTAATTAATCCTATGTGACAGATTGCAAATTAATTTTTGTTTTTCTCATTTCCATGACAACGAAAGGTATCTGATGTCACATTACGAATTCAACCATTTTACATTCTTAGTTCTTATTTCCATTTTTTGTAGTAATAATACCAGTATTTATGTTTTCAAAGTGTACCAATAAAAAAAAATAGCGTAAAGTATTCGTGGATAACTGGTCTTTAAAACACTTGCTCTATTTCGAGCACTCCGGCTGCGCCGTCGTGCTCGGAAAATCGGGCGTGTTTTAAAGACCTTAATATCCACTTATACTTTAATATACTATTTTTTCACTATGAACACGAAATTAGATTGTTACCATCGTAACCATATGAACTCAGCGGTAACTTGAAATATCAGAGAATTTTTTGGAAATAACCGAGAAAATAATTATTACTGTTACTTTCTTATTTTTTTGACTGCTGTAGAAAAAAAGTTGTTTGTATTTCGTGCACAATTCGTGTTTTAATGGCGCTTTCGAATGAGTTTTGAGTCTCGACCTAACGGTCTCGACTAAACCTAACATTCTCATGCGCCATTAAA
>JABXWE010018156.1:0-16788 GCA_014611495.1 Limonius californicus | reverse complement strand
CAGAGCTGTAGAACTGAATTTGCTACACTTACGAATCATTTAGCACATTATGGATCCTACTAAAATAAGTCGAAGAAACATAAGTATTAAACAGCTGATAATAATATTACCAAGGCTAAACATAATTTAGCGATAGGAAATCTATGAGTACAAGAAAGTAGCCAAAAGACCTCGTTCATGTACTAAGGTTTTTACGAAATGGGAAAATTATCTACCTCAAGCTAATTTTGATGCAGAGCTGTAAAATTTGAATTGAATTTGAATTTGATAGACTCACGAAACATTTAGCACATTATGGATCTTACTAAAATAAATCGAGGAAACATAAGTATTGAACACTTGATAATAATATTACCAGGGCTAAACATAATTTAGCGATAGGAAACCTATGAGTACAAGAAAGTAGCCAAAAGACCTCGTTCATGTACTAAGGTTTTTCGAAATGGGAAAATTATCTACCTCAAGCTAATTTTGATGCAGAGCTGTAAAATTTGAATTGAATTTGAATTTGATAGACTCACGAAACATTTAGCACATTATGGATCTTACTAAAATAAGTCGAGGAAACATAAGTATTGAACACTTGATAATAATATTACCAGGGCTAAACATAATTTAGGGATGGGAAACCTACGAGTGCAAGAAAGTAGCAAAAAGCCCTCGTTCATGTACTAAGGTTTTTACGAAATGGGAAAATTATCTACCTCAAGCTAATTTTGATGCAGAGCTGTAGAACTGAATTTGCTACACTCACGAAACATTTAGCACATTATGGATCCTACTAAAATAAGTCGAAGAAACATAAGTATTGAACAGATGATAATAATATTACCAAGGCTAAACATAATTTAGCGATAGGAAACCTATGAGTACAAGAAAGTAGCCAAAAGACCTCGTTCATGTACTAAGGTTTTTACGAAATGGGAAAATTATCTACCTCAACCTAATTTTGATGCAGAGCTGTAAAATTTGAATTGAATTTGAATTTGATAGACTCACGAAACATTTAGCACATTATGGATCTTACTAAAATAAATCGAGGAAACATAAGTATTGAACACTTGATAATAATATTACCAGGGCTAAACATAATTTAGCGATGGGAAACCTACGAGTGCAAGAAAGTAGCCAAAAGATCTCGTTCATGTACTAAGGTTTTTGCGAAATGGGAAAATTATCTACCTCAAGCTAATTTTGATGCAGAGCTGTAGAACTGAATTTGCTACACTCACGAAACATTTAGCACATTATGGATCCTACTAAAATAAGTCGAAGAAACATAAGTATTAAACAGCTGATAGTAATATTACCAAGGCTAAACATAATTTAGCGATAGGAAACCTATGAGTACAAGAAAGTAGCCAAAAGACCTCGTTCATGTACTAAGGTTTTTCGAAATGGGAAAATTATCTACCTCAAGCTAATTTTGATGCAGAGCTGTAAAATTTGAATTGAATTTGAATTTGATAGACTCACGAAACATTTAGCACATTATGGCTCTTACTAAAATAAGTCGAGAAAGCATAAGTATTGAACATTTGATAATAATATTACCAGGGCTAAACATAATTTAGCGATAGGAAACCTATGAGTACAAGAAAGTAGCCAAAAGACCTCGTTCATGTACTAAGGTTTTTACGAAATGGGAAAATTATCTACCTCAAGCTAATTTTGATGCAGAGCTGTATAATTGAATTTGCTACACTCACGAAACATTTAGCACATTATGGATCCTACTAAAATAAGTCGAAGAAACGTAAGTATTAAACAGCTGATAATAATATTACAAAGGCTAAACATAATTTAGCGATAGGAAACCTATGAGTACAAGAAAGTAGCCAAAAGACCTCGTTCATGTACTAAGGTTTTTCGAAATGGGAAAATTATCTACCTCAAGCTAATTTTGATGCAGAGCTGTAAAATTGAATTTGATAGACTCACGAAACATTTAGCACGTTATGGATCTTACTAAAATAAGTCGAGGAAACATAAGTATTGAACACTTAATAATAATATTACCAGGGCTAAACATAATTTAGGGATGGGAAACCTACGAGTGCAAGAAACTAGCAAAAAGCCCTTGTTCATGTACTAAGGTTTTTACGAAATGGGAAAATTATCTACCTCAAGCTAATTTTGATGCAGAGCTGTAGAACTGAATTTGCTACACTCACGAAACATTTAGCACATTATGGATCCTACTAAAATAAGTCGAAGAAACATAAGTATTAAACAGCTGATAATAATATTATCAAGGCTAAACATAATTTAGCGATAGGAAACCTATGAGTACAAGAAAGTAGCCAAAAGACCTCGTTCATGTACTAAGGTTTTTACGAAATGGGAAAATTATCTACCTCAAGCTAATTTTCATGCAGAGCTGTAAAATTTGAATTGAATTTGAATTTGATAGACTCACGAAACATTTAGCACATTATGGATCTTACTAAAATAAATCGAGGAAACATAAGTATTGAACACTTGATAATAATATTACCAGGGCTAAACATAATTTAGCGATAGGAAACCTATGAGTACAAGAAAGTAGCCAAAAGACCTCGTTCATGTACTAAGGTTTTTCGAAATGGGAAAATTATCTACCTCAAGCTAATTTTGATGAAGAGCTGTAAAATTGAATTTGATAGACTCACGAAACATTTAGCACATTATGGATCTTACTAAAATAAGTCGAGGAAACATAAGTATTGAACACTTAATAATAATATTACCAGGGCTAAACATAATTTAGGGATGGGAAACCTACGAGTGCAAGAAACTAGCAAAAAGCCCTTGTTCATGTACTAAGGTTTTTACGAAATGGGAAAATTATCTACCTCAAGCTAATTTTGATGCAGAGCTGTAGAACTGAATTTGCTACACTCACGAAACATGAAGCACATTATGGATCCTACTAAAATAAGTCGAAGAAACGTAGTATAAAACAGCTGATAATATTACCAACGCTAAACATAATTTAGCGATAGGAAACCTATTAGTACAAGAAAGTAGCCAAAAGACCTCGTTCATGTACTAAGGTTTTTCGAAATGGGAAAATTATCTACCTCAAGCTAATTTTGATGCAGAGCTGTAAAATTTGAATTGAATTTGAATTTGATAGACTCACGAAACATTTAGCACCTTATGGATCTTACTAAAATAAATCGAGGAAACATAAGTATTGAACACTGGATAATAATATTACCAGGGCTAAACATAATTTAGCGATAGGAAACCTATGAGTACAAGAAAGTAGCCAAAAGACCTCGTTCATGTACTAAGGTTTTTACGAAATGGGAAAATTATCTACCTCAAGCTAATTTTGATGCAGAGCTGTAAAATTTGATTTGAATTTGAATTTGATAGACTCACGAAACATTTAGCACATTATGGATCTTACTAAAATAAGTCGAGGAAACATAAGTATTGAACACTTGATAATAATATTACCAAGGCTAAACATAATTTAGTGATAGGAAACCTATGAGTACAAGAGAGTATCCAAAAGACCTCGTTCATGTACTAAGGTTTTTACGAAATGGGAAAATTATCTCGCTCAAGCTAATTTTGATGCAGAGCTGTAAAATTTGAATTGAATTTGAATTTGATAGACTTACGAAACATTTAGCACATTATGGATCTTACTAAAATAAGTCGAGGAAACATAAGTATTGAACACTTGATAATAATATTACCAAGGCTAAACATAATTTAGTGATAGGAAACCTATGAGTACAAGAGAGTAGCCAAAAGACCTCGTTCATGTACTAAGGTTTTTACGAAATGGGAAAATTATCTACCTCAAGCTAATTTTGATGCAGAACTGTAGAATTGAATTTGCTACACTCACGAAACATTTAGCACATTATGGATCCTACTAAAATAAGTCGAAGAAACATCAATATTGAACACTTGATAATAATATTACCAGGGCTAAACATAATTTAAGCGATAGGAACCTATGAGTACAAGAAAGTAGCCAAAAGACCTCGGTCATGTACTAAGGTTTTTCGAAATGGGAAAATTATCTACCTCAAAGCTAATTTTGATGCAGAGCTGTAAAATGGATTTTGATAGACTCACGAAACATTTAGCACATTATGGATCTTACTAAAATAAGTCGAGGAAACATAAGTATTGAACACTTGATAATAATATTACCAGGGCTAAACATAATTTAGCGATAGGAAACCTATGAGTACAAGAAAGTAGCCAAAAGACCTCGTTCATGTACTAAGGTTATTACGAAATGAGAAAATTATCTACCTCAAGCTAATTTTGATGCAGAGCTGTAAAATTTGAATTGAATTTGAATTTGATAGACTCACGAAACATTTAGCACATTATGGATCTTACTAAAATAAGTCGAGGAAACATAAGTATTGAACACTTAATAATATTACCAGGGCTAAACATTATTTAGCGATAGGAAACCTATGAGTACAAGAAAGTAGCCAAAAGACCTCGTTCATGTACTAAGGTTTTTACGAAATGGGAAAATTATCTCCCTCAAGCTAATTTTGATGCAGAGCTGTAAAATTTGAATTGAATTTGAATTCGATAGACTCACGAAACATTTAGCACATTATGGATCTTACTAAAATAAGTCGAGGAAACATAAGTATTGAACACTTGGTAATAATATTACCAGGGCTAAACATAATTTAGCGATAGGAAACCTATGAGTACAAGAAAGTAGCCAAAAGACCTTGTTCATGTACTAAGGTTTTTACGAAATGGGAAAATTATCTCCCTCAAGCTAATTTTGATGCCGAGCTGCAAAATTGAATTTGATAGACTCACGAAACATTTAGCACATTATGGATCCTACTAAAATAAGTCGAGGAAACATAAGTATTGAACACTTAATAATAATATTACCAGGGCTAAACATAATTTAGCGATAGGAAACCTATGAGTACAAGAAAGTAGCCAAAAGACCTCGTTCATGTACTAAGGTTTTTACGAAATGGGAAAATTATCTCCCTCAAGCTAATTTTGATGCAGAGCTGTAAAATTGAATTTTATAGACTCACGAAACATTTAGCACATTATGGATCCTACTAAAATAAGTCGAGGAAACATAAGTATTGAACACTTAATAATAATATTACCAGGGCTAAACATAATTTAGTGATGGGAAACCTACGAGTGCAAGAAATTAGCCAAAAGACCTCGTTCATGTACTAAGGTTTTTACGAAATGGGAAAATTATCTACCTCAAGCTAATTTTGATGCAGAGCTGTATAATTGAATTTGCTACACTCACGAAACATTTAGCACATTATGGATCCTACTAAAATAAGTCGAAGAAACATAAGTATTAAACAGCTGATAATAATATTACCAAGGCTAAACATAATTTAGCGATAGGAAACCTATGCGTACAAGAAAGTAGCCAAAAGGCCTTGTTCATGTTCTAAGGTTTTTCGAAATGGGAAAATTATCTACCTCAAGCTAATTTTGATGCAGAGCTGTAAAATGGATTTTGATAGACTCACGAAACATTTAGCACATTATGGATCTTACTAAATTAAGTCGATGAAACATAAGTATTGAACACTTGATAATAATATTACCAGGGCTAAAAATAATTTAGCGATAGGAAACCTATGAGTACAAGAAAGTAGCCAAAAGACCTCGTTCATGTACTAAGGTTTTTACGAAATGGGAAAATTATCTCCCTCAAGCTAATTATGATGCCGAGCTGCAAAATTGAATTTGATAGACTCACGAAACATTTAGCACATTATGGATCTTACTAAATTAAGTCGATGAAACATAAGTATTGAACACTTGATAATAATATTACCAGGGCTAAACATAATTTAGCGATAGGAAACCTATGAGTACAAGAAAGTAGCCAAAAGACCTCGTTCATGTACTAAGGTTTTTACGAAATGGGAAAATTATCTCCCTCAAGCTAATTTTGATGCAGAGCTGTAAAATTGAATTTTATAGACTCACGAAACATTTAGCACATTATGGATCCTACTAAAATAAGTCGAGGAAACATAAGTATTGAACACTTAATAATAATATTACCAGGGCTAAACATAATTTAGTGATGGGAAACCTACGAGTGCAAGAAATTAGCCAAAAGACCTCGTTCATGTACTAAGGTTTTTACGAAATGGGAAAATTATCTACCTCAAGCTAATTTTGATGCAGAGCTGTATAATTGAATTTGCTACACTCACGAAACATTTAGCACATTATGGATCCTACTAAAATAAGTCGAAGAAACATAAGTATTAAACAGCTGATAATAATATTACCAAGGCTAAACATAATTTAGCGATAGGAAACCTATGAGTACAAGAAAGTAGCCAAAAGGCCTTGTTCATGTTCTAAGGTTTTTCGAAATGGGAAAATTATCTACCTCAAGCTAATTTTGATGCAGAGCTGTAAAATGGATTTTGATAGACTCACGAAACATTTAGCACATTATGGATCTTACTAAATTAAGTCGATGAAACATAAGTATTGAACACTTGATAATAATATTACCAGGGCTAAACATAATTTAGCGATAGGAAACCTATGAGTACAAGAAAGTAGCCAAAAGACCTCGTTCATGTACTAAGGTTTTTACGAAATGGGAAAATTATCTCCCTCAAGCTAATTTTGATGCCGAGCTGCAAAATTGAATTTGATAGACTCACGAAACATTTAGCACATTATGGATCCTACTAAAATAAGTCGAGGAAACATAAGTATTGAACACTTAATAATAATATTACCAGGGCTAAACATAATTTAGTGATGGGAAACCTACGAGTGCAAGAAAGTAGCCAAAAGACCTCGTTCATGTACTAAGGTTTTTACGAAATGGGAAAATTATCTACCTCAAGCTAATTTTGATGCAGAGCTGTATAATTGAATTTGCTACACTCACGAAACATTTAGCACATTATGGATCCTACTAAAATAAGTCGAAGAAACATAAGTATTAAACAGCTGATAATAATATTACCAAGGCTAAACATAATTTAGCGATAGGAAACCTATGAGTACAAGAAAGTAGCCAAAAGACCTCGGTCATGTACTAAGGTTTTTCGAAATGGGAAAATTATCTACCTCAAGCTAATTTTGATGCAGAGCTGTAAAATGGATTTTGATAGACTCACGAAACATTTAGCACATTATGGATCTTACTAAAATAAGTCGAAGAAACATAAGTATTAAACAGCTGATAATAATATTACCAAGGCTAAACATAATTTAGCGATAGGAAACCTATGAGTACAAGAAAGTAGCCAAAAGACCTCGGTCATGTACTAAGGTTATTACGAAATGGGAAAATTATCTACCTCAAGCTAATTTTGATGCAGAGCTGTAAAATTTGAATTGAATTTGAATTTGATAGACTCACGAAACATTTAGCACATTATGGATCTACTAAAATAAGTCGAGGAAACATAAGTATTGAACATTTGATAATAATATTACCAGGGCTAAACATAATTTAGCGATAGGAAACCTATGAGTACAAGAAAGTAGCCAAAAGACCTCGTTCATGTACTAAGGTTTTTACGAAATGGGAAAATTATCTCCCTCAAGCTAATTTTGATGCAGAGCTGTAAAATTTGAATTGAATTTGAATTTGATAGACTCACGAAACATTTAGCACATTATGGATCTTACTAAAATAAGTCGAGGAAACATAAGTATTGAACACTTGATAATAATATTACCAGGGCTAAACATAATTTAGCGATAAGAAACCTATGAGTACAAGAAAGTAGCCAAAAGACCTCGTTCATGTACTAAGGTTTTTACGAAATGGGAAAATTATCTCCCTCAAGCTAATTTTGATGCAGAGCTATAAAATTGAATTTGATAGACTCACGAAACATTTAGCACATTATGGATCCTACTAAAATAAGTCGAGGAAACATAAGTATTGAACACTTGATAATAATATTACCAGAGCTAAACATAATTTAGCGATAGGAAACCTATGAGTACAAGAAAGTAGCCAAAAGACCTCGTTCATGTACTAAGGTTTTTCGAAATGGGAAAATTATCTACCTCAAGCTAATTTTGATGCAGAGCTGTAAAATTTGAATTGAATTTGAATTTGATAGACTCACGAAACATTTAGCACATTATGGATCTTACTAAAATAAGTCGAGGAAACATAAGTATTAAACACTTGATAATAATATTACCAGGGCTAAACATAATTTAGCGATAGGAAACCTATGAGTACAAGAAAGTAGCCAAAAGACCTCGGTCATGTACTAAGGTTTTTCGAAATGGGAAAATTATCTACCTCAAGCTAATTTTGATGCAGAGCTGTAAAATGGATTTTGATAGACTCACGAAACATTTAGCACATTATGGATCTTACTAAAATAAGTCGAAGAAACATAAGTATTAAACAGCTGATAATAATATTACCAAGGCTAAACATAATTTAGCGATAGGAAACCTATGAGTACAAGAAAGTAGCCAAAAGACCTCGGTCATGTACTAAGGTTTTTCGAAATGGGAAAATTATCTACCTCAAGCTAATTTTGATGCAGAGCTGTAAAATGGATTTTGATAGACTCACGAAACATTTAGCACATTATGGATCTTACTAAAATAAGTCGAGGAAACATAAGTATTGAACACTTGATAATAATATTATCAAGGCTAAACATAATTTAGCGATAGGAAACCTATGAGTACAAGAGAGTAGCCAAAAGACCTCGTTCATGTACTAAGGTTTTTAGAAATGGGAAAATTATCTACCTCAAGCTAATTTTGATGCAGAGCTGTAAAATTTGAATTGAATTTGAATTTGATAGACTCACGAAACATTTAGCACATTATGGATCTTACTAAAATAAGTCGAGGAAACATAAGTATTGAACACTTGATAATAATATTACCAGGGCTAAACATAATTTAGCGATAGGAAACCTATGAGTACAAGAAAGTAGCCAAAAGACCTCGTTCATGTACTAAGGTTTTTACGAAATGGGAAAATTATCTCCCTCAAGCTAATTTTGATGCAGAGCTATAAAATTGAATTTGATAGACTCACGAAACATTTAGCACATTATGGATCCTACTAAAATAAGTCGAGGAAACATAAGTATTATACACCTGATAATAATATTACCAAGGCTAAACATAATTTAGCGATAGGAAACCTATGAGTACAAGAAAGTAGCCAAAAGACCTCGTTCATGTACTAAGGTTTTTACGAAATGGGAAAATTATCTACCTCAAGCTAAATTTGATGCAGAGCTGTATAATTGAATTTGCTACACTCACGAAACATTTAGCACATTATGGATCCTACTAAAATAAGTCGAAGAAACATAAGTATTAAACAGCTGATAATAATATTACCAAGGCTAAACATAATTTAGCGATAGGAAACCTATGAGTACAAGAAAGTAGCCAAAAGACCTCGGTCATGTACTAAGGTTTTTCGAAATGGGAAAATTATCTACATCAAGCTAATTTTGATGCAGAGCTGTAAAATGGATTTTGATAGACTCACGAAACATTTAGCACATTATGGATCTTACTAAATTAAGTCGATGAAACATAAGTATTGAACACTTGATAATAATATTACCAGGGCTAAACATAATTTAGCGATAGGAAACCTATGAGTACAAGAAAGTAGCCAAAAGACCTCGGCCATGTACTAAGGTTTTTCGAAATGGGAAAATTATCTCCCTCAAGCTAATTTTGATGCCGAGCTGCAAAATTGAATTTGATAGACTCACGAAACATTTAGCACATTATGGATCCTACTAAAATAAGTCGAGGAAACATAAGTATTGAACACTTAATAATAATATTACCAGGGCTAAACATAATTTAGTGATGGGAAACCTACGAGTGCAAGAAAGTAGCCAAAAGACCTCGTTCATGTACTAAGGTTTTTAAGAAATGGGAAAATTATCTACCTCAAGCTAATTTTGATGCAGAGCTGTATAATTGAATTTGCTACACTCACGAAACATTTAGCACATTATGGATCCTACTAAAATAAGTCGAAGAAACATAAGTATTAAACAGCTGATAATCATATTACCAAAGCTAAACATAATTTAGCGATAGGAAACCTATGAGTACAAGAAAGTAGCCAAAAGACCTCGGTCATGTACTAAGGTTTTTCGAAATGGGAAAATTATCTACCTCAAGCTAATTTTGATGCAGAGCTGTAAAATGGATTTTGATAGACTCACGAAACATTTAGCACATTATGGATCTTACTAAAATAAGTCGAGGAAACATAAGTATTGAACACTTGATAATAATATTACCAGGGCTAAACATAATTTAGCGATAGGAAACCTATGAGTACAAGAAAGTAGCCAAAAGACCTCGTTCATGTACTAAGGTTATTACGAAATGGGAAAATTATCTACCTCAAGCTAATTTTGATGCAGAGCTGTAAAATTTGAATTGAATTTGAATTTGATAGACTCACGAAACATTTAGCACATTATGGATCTTACTAAAATAAGTCGAGGAAACATAAGTATTGAACACTTAATAATATTACCAGGGCTAAACATTATTTAGCGATAGGAAACCTATGAGTACAAGAAAGTAGCCAAAAGACCTCGTTCATGTACTAAGGTTTTTACGAAATGGGAAAATTATCTCCCTCAAGCTAATTTTGATGCAGAGCTGTAAAATTTGAATTGAATTTGAATTTGATAGACTCACGAAACAATATTAAGCACATTATGGAATCTTACTAAAATAAGTCGAGGAAAAACATAAAGTATTGAACACTTGATTAATATATTACCAAGGGCTAAAACATAATTTAGCCGATAAGGAAACCTATGAGAACAAGAAGTAGCCAAAAGACCTCGTTTCATGTACTAAGGTTTTTACTGAAATGGGAAAATGTTATCTCCCCTCAAGCTAATTTTGATGCAGAGCTGTAAAATTGAATTTGATAGACTCACGAAACATTTAGCACATTATGGATCCTACTAAAATAAGTCGAGGAAACATAAGTATTGAACACTTAATAATAATATTACCAGGACTAAACATAATTTAGGGATGGGAGACCCACGAGTGCAAGAAAGTAGCAAAAAGCCCTCGTTCATGTACTAAGGTTTTTACGAAATGGGAAAATTATCTCCCTCAAGCTAATTTTGATGCAGAGCTGTAAAATTTGAATTGAATTTGAATTTGATAGACTCACGAAACATTTAGCACATTATGGATCTTACTAAAATAAGTCGAAGAAACATAAGTATTGAACACTTAATAATATTACCAGGGCTAAACATTATTTAGCGATAGGAAACCTATGAGTACAAGAAAGTAGCCAAAAGACCTCGTTCATGTACTAAGGTTTTTCGAAATGGGAAAAGTATCTCCCTCAAGCTAATTTTGATGCAGAGCTGTAAAATTTGAATTGAATTTGAATTTGATAGACTCACGAAACATTTAGCACATTATGGCTCTTACTAAAATAAGTCGAGAAAACATAAGTATTGAACATTTGATAATAATATTACCAGGGCTAAACATAATTTAGCGATAGGAAACCTATGAGTACAAGAAAGTAGCCAAAAGACCTCGGCCATGTACTAAGGTTTTTCGAAATGGGAAAATTATCTACCTCAAGCTAATTTTGATGCAGAGCTGTAAAATGGATTTTGATAGACTCACGAAACATTTAGCACATTATGGATCTTACTAAATTAAGTCGATGAAACATAAGTATTGAACACTTGATAATAATATTACCAGGGCTAAACATAATTTAGCGATAGGAAACCTATGAGTGCAAGAAAGTAGCCAAAAGACCTCGTTCATGTACTAAGGTTTTTACGAAATGGGAAAATTATCTACCTCAAGCTAATTTTGATGCAGAGCTGTATAATTGAATTTGCTACACTCACGAAACATTTAGCACATTATGGATCCTACTAAAATAAGTCGAAGAAACATAAGTATTAAACAGCTGATAATAATATTACCAAGGCTAAACATAATTTAGCGATAGGAAACCTATGAGTACAAGAAAGTAGCCAAAAGGCCTTGTTCATGTTCTAAGGTTTTTCGAAATGGGAATATTATCTACCTCAAGCTAATTTTGATGCAGAGCTGTAAAATGGATTTTGATAGACTCACGAAACATTTAGCACATTATGGATCTTACTAAATTAAGTCGATGAAACATAAGTATTGAACACTTGATAATAATATTACCAGGGCTAAACATAATTTAGCGATAGGAAACCTATGAGTACAAGAAAGTAGCCAAAAGACCTCGTTCATGTACTAAGGTTTTTACGAAATGGGAAAATTATCTCCCTCAAGCTAATTTTGATGCCGAGCTGCAAAATTGAATTTGATAGACTCACGAAACATTTAGCACATTATGGATCCTACTAAAATAAATCGAGGAAACATAAGTATTGAACACTTAATAATAATATTACCAGGGCTAAACATAATTTAGTGATGGGAAACCTACGAGTGCAAGAAAGTAGCCAAAAGACCTCGTTCATGTACTAAGGTTTTTACGAAATGGGAAAATTATCTCCCTCAAGCTAATTTTGATGCAGAGCTATAAAATTGAATTTGATAGACTCACGAAACATTTAGCACATTATGGATCCTACTAAAATAAGTCGAAGAAACATAAGTATTAAACAGCTGATAATAATATTACCAAGGATAAACATAATTTAGCGATAGGAAACCTATGAGTACAAGAAAGTAGCCAAAAGACCTCGGTCATGTACTAAGGTTTTTCGAAATGGGAAAATTATCTACCTCAAGCTAATTTTGATGCAGAGCTGTAAAATGGATTTTGATAGACTCACGAAACATTTAGCACATTATGGATCTTACTAAATTAAGTCGATGAAACATAAGTATTAAACAGCTGATAATAATATTACCAAGGCTAAACATAATTTAGCGATAGGAAACCTATGAGTACAAGAAAGTAGCCAAAAGACCTCGTTCATGTACTAAGGTTTTTACGAAATGGGAAAATTATCTACCTCAAGCTAATTTTGATGCAGAGCTGTAAAATTTGAATTGAATTTGAATTTGATAGACTCACGAAACATTTAGCACATTATGGATCTTACTAAAATAAGTCGAGGAAACATAAGTATTGAACACTTGATAATAATATTACCAGGGCTAAACATAATTTAGCGATAGGAAACCTATGAGTACAAGAAAGTAGCCAAAAGACCTCGTTCATGTACTAAGGTTTTTACGAAATGGGAAAATTATCTCCCTCAAGCTAATTTTGATGCAGAGCTATAAAATTGAATTTGATAGACTCACGAAACATTTAGCACATTATGGATCCTACTAAAATAAGTCGAGGAAACATAAGTATTGAACACTTAATAATAATATTACCAGGGCTAAACATAATTTAGGGATGGGAAACCTACGAGTGCAAGAAAGTAGACAAAAGACCTCGTTCATGTACTAAGTTTTTACGAAATGGGAAAATTATCTACCTCAAGCTAATTTTGATGCAGAGCTGTAAAATTTGAATTGAATTTGAATTTGATAGACTCACGAAACATTTAGCACATTATGGATCCTACTAAAATAAGTCGAAGAAACATAAGTATTAAACAGCTGATAATAATATTACCAAGGCTAAACATAATTTAGCGATAGGAAACCTATGAGTACAAGAAAGTAGCCAAAAGACCTCGTTCATGTACTAAGGTTTTTCGAAATGGGAAAATTATCTACCTCAAGCTAATTTTGATGCAGAGCTGTAAAATTTGAATTGAGTTTGAATTTGATAGACGCACGAAACATTTAGCACATTATGGATCCTACTAAAATAAGTCGAGGAAACATAAGTATTGAACACTTGATAATAATATTACCAGGGCTAAACATAATTTAGCGATAGGAAACCTATGAGTGCAAGAAAGTAGCCAAAAGACCTCGTTCATGTACTAAGGTTTTTACGAAATGGGAAAATTATCTCCCTCAAGCTAATTTTGATGCAGAGCTGTATAATTGAATTTGATAGACTCACGAAACATTTAGCACATTATGGATCCTACTAAAATAAGTCGAAGAAACATAAGTATTAAACAGCTGATAATAATATTACCAAGGATAAACATAATTTAGCGATAGGAAACCTATGAGTACAAGAAAGTAGCCAAAAGACCTCGGTCATGTACTAAGGTTTTTCGAAATGGGAAAATTATCTACCTCAAGCTAATTTTGATGCAGAGCTGTAAAATGGATTTTGATAGACTCACGAAACATTTAGCACATTATGGATCTTACTAAAATAAGTCGAGGAAACATAAGTATTGAACACTTGATAATAATATTACCAGGGCTAAACATAATTTAGCGATAGGAAACCTATGAGTACAAGAAAGTAGCCAAAAGACCTCGTTCATGTACTAAGGTTTTTACGAAATGGGAAAATTATCTACCTCAAGCTAATTTTGATGCAGAGCTGTAAAATTGAATTTGATAGACTCACGAAACATTTAGCACATTATGGATCCTACTAAAATAAGTCGAGGAAACATAAGTATTGAACACTTGATAATAATATTACCAGGGCTAAACATAATTTAGCGATGGGAAACCTACGAGTGCAAGAAAGTAGCCAAAAGACCTCGTTCATGTACTAAGGTTTTTACGAAATGGGAAAATTATCTACCTCAAGCTAATTTTGATGCAGAGCTGTAAATTGAATTTGCTACACTCACGAAACATTTAGCACATTATGGATCCTACTAAAATAAGTCGAAGAAACATAAGTATTAAACAGCTGATAATAATATTACCAAGGCTAAACATAATTTAGCGATAGGAAACCTATGAGTACAAGAAAGTAGCCAAAAGACCTCGTTCATGTACTAAGGTTTTTCGAAATGGGAAAATTATCTACCTCAAGCTAATTTTGATGCAGAGCTGTAAAATTTGAATTGAATTTGAATTTGATAGACTCACGAAACATTTAGCACATTATGGATCTTACTAAAATAAGTCGAGGAAACATAAGTATTGAACACTTGATAATAATATTACCAGGGCTAAACATAATTTAGCGATAGGAAACCTATGAGTACAAGAAAGTAGCCAAAAGACCTCGTTCATGTACTAAGGGTTTTACGAAATGGGAAAATTATCTACCTCAAGCTAATTTTGATGCAGAGCTGTAGAACTGAATTTGCTACACTCACGAAACATGAAGCACATTATGGATCCTACTAAAATAAGTCGAAGAAACGTAGTATAAAACAGCTGATAATATTACCAACGCTAAACATAATTTAGCGATAGGAAACCTATTAGTACAAGAAAGTAGCCAAAAGACCTCGTTCATGTACTAAGGTTTTTCGAAATGGGAAAATCATCTACCTCAAGCTAATTTTGATGCAGAGCTGTAAAATTGAAATTGATAGACTCACGAAACATTTAGCACATTATGGACCCTACTAAAATAAGTCGAGGAAACATAAGTATTGAACACTTGATAATAATATTACCAGGGCTAAACATAATTTAGGGATGGGAAACCTACAAGTACAAGAAAGTAGACAAAAGACCTAGTTCATGTACTAAGTTTTTACGAAATGGGAAAATTACCTCAAGCTAATTTTGAAGCAGAGCTGTAGAATTGAATTTGCTAGACTCACGAAACATTTAGCACATTATGGATCCTACTAAAATAAGTTGAGGAAACATAAGTATTGAACACTTAATAATAATATTACCAGGGCTAAACATAATTTAGGGATGGGAAACCTACGAGTGCAAGAAAGTAGACAAAAGACCTCGTTCATGTACTAAGTTTTTACGAAATGGGAAAATTATCTACCTCAAGCTAATTTTGATGCAGAGCTGTAAAATTTGAATTGAATTTGAATTTGATAGACTCACGAAACATTTAGCACATTATGGATCTTACTAAAATAAGTCGAGGAAACATAAGTATTGAACACTTGATAATAATATTACCAAGGCTAAACATAATTTAGCGATAGGAAACCTATGAGTACAAGAGAGTAGCCAAAAGACCTCGTTCATGTACTAAGGTTTTTCGAAATGGGAAAATTATCTACCTCAAGCTAATTTTGATGCAGAGCTGTAAAATTTGAATTGAATTTGAATTTGATAGACTCACGAAACATTTAGCACATTATGGATCTTACTAAAATAAGTCGAAGAAACATCAGTATTGAACACTTGATAATAATATTACCAAGGCTAAACATAATTTAGCGATAGGAAACCTATGAGTACAAGAGAGTAGCCAAAAGACCTCGTTCATGTACTAAGGTTTTTAGAAATGGGAAAATTATCTACCTCAAGCTAATTTTGATGCAGAGCTGTAAAATTTGAATTGAATTTGAATTTGATAGACTCACGAAACATTTAGCACATAATGGATCTTACTAAAATAAGTCGAGGAAACATAAGTATTGAACACTTAATAATATTACCAGGGCTAAACATTATTTAGCGATAGGAAACCTATGAGTACAAGAAAGTAGCCAAAAGACCTCGTTCATGTACTAAGGTTTTTACGAAATGGGAAAATTATCTCCCTCAAGCTAATTTTGATGCAGAGCTGTAAAATTTGAATTGAATTTGAATTTGATAGACTCACGAAACATTTAGCACATTATGGATCTTACTAAAATAAGTCGAGGAAACATAAGTATTGAACACTTGATTATAATATTACCAGGGCTAAACATAATTTAGCGATAGGAAACCTATGAGTACAAGAAAGTAGCCAAAAGACCTCGTTCATGTACTAAGGTTTTTACGAAATGGGAA
>JABXWE010018155.1:0-41442 GCA_014611495.1 Limonius californicus | reverse complement strand
TTTAGGAACTGTTGGGATTCCTCCTCTCCCGTGTCCGTAGGTAGGGCCCCTAACTGGGTACAGACAACCGAAACCGGCTGAGCCCAGGATTTCTTAAAGAGGTGTGCCTCCTTTTTCTCTGTTCTCCTTTCCCAACCGTGCTTGGGACCGGCTACGGCGGAACAGATATTCCGTAAAATACATTTTCCAACTTTCCCAAACATTTTCAATATAGAACAGCATAATAGAGGGAAATGTTTGAAAATACCCCTGCTTTCACAAAAAACTGTTGTCATTACAACTGTAGTGTCATTATTTGATTTCAAACGTTTTCACTACGTCAAATAGGGTAATTCCGGCAGATGGCCATAGTTTTTACAAAACGGTATACAATATTGAACACAACTCTTTTTATTATTTTCTAATGAACGTTCAAACTTCAACACAAACTAAACTCCAATTAAAATTGAAATAGAATGTAACATGGAACTACATAAAATATGTATATAAAAATGTACCTATGGCCATCTCTCCTGAACTGGTCGGGAGAAATGGCCATAAGCTTATAGTTTGTTTTCTTTACTTTTTCCTTCCTTTTACTTTGTCAGTAAGTCTTCCACATGTTCGACAGTAGTTATTATATGACGCACAGGATTCATGTAACCAAAATTCACTTTTTATACATTTTATCCAGTCTACGTTCTGCGTTTTTTGGCTATAGTGTTCTCCACAACCCACGCACTTATTTTCATTGAACTGAACACTTACAGAATAGTCACTCTCCAATTCAATTTCATCTTCACTACTTGAAGAAGGAAGAAGCTCCTTCTTCCTTTTCTCCTTTTTTTTTGGTCGCTTGTCTTCCTCTTCCTTTCGCTTTCGTTGTCCTTCTTTACACTGATTCTGATGATCTGGTAACGTAAGAATCGTTGCCATTTGTTTCGCTCGTTTTCTCACAGCAGCTACTTTATATGATGGGATGGGTGATAGCTCAGCAACGATTTTGGAAGGTGTTTCTTCTAGTGCTTCTTGTTGTTCCTTCCTAGAAGTACATACATGGTTGTGGTTGCTCTTCCCCAGATGTACCTGTTTGTAGTTCAATTTGAACACTAGTTTCAGGTCGTTGATCAACTGGTGGTTGCGAATAGCAGTCGTTATTGCAGCGTACAGCCACTTTGACGGGAGCAAATGCATAATCTGGTACCACTTCACGGTCTAATGGCATTATTCCTGTAGCCCTAAATCCAGAGACTGCATTATGGACTGTAGCAGCTTTGCCCCAACAGGCATTCACTAATTTGCCAAATTGTAATCTCGTCAAATGCTTACCAGGATGGTTTTTTAGCCAAACACGACAGGCTTCGTAATAATGTGCATTTAAAAAAACTCCTATCTAAGGGCTGCAGGAAATGTATCGTGTGACTTGGCAAACAAAACAACACTATGTCGTTGGAATCGGCAAATTTTACCGTATTTACGTGAGACGAATGCCCATCGAGTACCATCAATACTTTCCTCATTGGTTTCCTTGGGATAAAATGTTCACGCAACCATTGTAAGAAGAGTGTTGCATTTACGTACACAGATTTCTGCGACATATAGAGGACAAATCCTGGAGGAAGTCCATCTTCCCACTCCTTCTTCTTATTCTTCCCTCTCATTATAACAGCGGGAAGAAGAAAATTGCCCTCCGCGTTACAACAGGCTGTTAGAGTAATTGTTTCGTCTTTTTCTGTCGAAGTAATGGTAGATATAGCTTTAGATCCTTTAGCTGCTAATACTTCATTAGTGTCACTGTTTAACTGCAACCCCGTTTCATCGATGTTATAATCATTACCTAGTTTATCAAACAGTTAGTGCTCCTCCATTATCTTCTGAAGTAAATTGAAGTATTGATCTACTTGTTCACGTTCATGCTGGCGAGGGATACACCTTCAGACTTTCGTATGCTTATTTGCGGACGTCTAGAAAGAAATAAACTGAGCCAGTCATAACCAGCCTTCTCAGTATCAGTGCTATAACGATGCTTAATATTAAGTTGCACAACAAATTGGTAAGAAATTGATCTAAAATCGCTCCTAGTTAATGGAAATTTCTGCTTTTGCATTCTCAGAATATGGCGCACTGTCCTTTCCTCATTGTTTTACCAAAATCACTACTAGGACCCACGCTACGTTTCTCATGATTCCCTAACTTCAATCTCCGCTCCAAAGTTTTCCTAGGAATATTAAATTCGATGGACACGTGTTTGACGAATGCACCTGCAGTTCGAACGGCATTAATCGCATTCCCTAAGTCTCGTTCTTGCAAGTTCCACGGCTCCCCACTAACTTTCTTTTGTATGTGTCAGGCATCTGGAAAAAAGGCGTTGCTGCTTTACTTTCACATGAACCAGAAAATTGGTTTAAAAAAAACACCTTTAGATGTATGGTCATCTTTCCCAATCTTCCGGGAGAGATGGCCCACCCAAGGACGAAACACAAACTGTGCTGTGTAATCGCAGTTTGAGGTTAGAATGTCTCTGACAAGCTACACGAAATATAACCCGGTTAGATAAGGAAACTGCTGTTAAAAGTTTTCATTATGCAATATACAAGTAAGGCATTTTTCCTACCCTACTTAATGTGTTGGTGCACACCGTGTTACGGGCAAATCTAGCTTTTCCGACGACCCGTAACCAGATAGATGGAAAAGGGCCTACAGCTTAGCTCAGCGGAGTAGGGGGAGTTCGTGAAAATCGCTTATGGAAGAAAATCTTTAGTTGTGTACAGGGCGAGTCAAAATAAGTGGGCGCCACCTTCCAAATACAGCTGTTTGTAGGTCCTCGTGGAAGGCCGAGAAGCGAACAGCTTACGGGAATAGGCCTTATCTTTATTGTGCCTCCTCCTATATATTTGGAGCTTGCAAAATTCTTACACAAACAAATACAGAGTACACAAAAATAAAAGAGGCAGTAATTATTAAAACATATATAATGAAATTATTGGAAACGACAGTACAACGAAAATGACAGGCAAAAGTGATTTTATAGTTCTAGATTACAACTGAGTACTTTGAACGTTCAAGAATGGGGGAATTCGCTGCCCATGGCCAACGGTATTTAAAATCTTAATTCTGCGTGGTCAATTGCGTCGAGTATATAGGAATTCTACAATATAAACGGAATTACTTTTTACAAATATTAGTGCAAATAAAAAAAGCTATTTGCGACTGAAGGTCGCTTTTTGGTCTAACAAAACAAATTTTAATTAAGTCAAATTTTGCAAGTCGCGCGCAAGTTTCTTTTCACCACACACAAAAACTAGTTTGTTTTTACCTTAACTTCCGGTGGAGGCATTCCGGGAGGGCTGATTTCCAGATGCAGGTACAGTCGAGAAAGGCTAAAGTCTTGCTCACTAGTCTACCTGAGTGTCTGATAATCTAATGACACTTTGGAATTAACGTGTACACTGGTGCATAATGTTCTGCTCTTCACTAACATAATCACTGAGTTAACTGAAATGGTTTGGCCCTCTTAAGTCTTCTGATTATGTTGGTGTTATCAAGGAGCTGGATCGCCTCGATGTTCACGTGGGAAGGAGCCGTTGTTCGTGGCTTCCGGCGAATTTGGGAATAGTCTGATCAACTGTTTCCATTCCAAGATCACTGTTGCGGAGATACGAGGGTGCATCAACAATGCTTTTTAGCACTTTGTTTTGAAATCGTGAGATCATCTGAATGTTGCATTTACTAGCACAGCCCTAGAGCTGGATACCGTATGTCCATACGGGTTTCAAGATTTGCTTCTAAAGAAGCAGTTTATTGTATGTAGACGATTTGTAATTTGTCCCAAGCTCTTTCCTCTTCTTTTTCACATGGACTTTCCAGCGTAGCCTTGCGTCGAGATTCATGCCCAGATATTTAGCTGACTCCTAATTCTGATGGGTAGATATTGCTTCTGTTTGTTAGTGAAGTTGATATGCACAGATTTACTTTTATGTAGCTTGATACGCCAAATTTTAGTCCAATTATTAATTCTACCAATAGAAGTTTGAAGCTTCTCGGCAGTCCCTTCATGACCTTTTCCAACGGCAATAACTTCCGCGTCACTATCAAATGTTGCTGTTGTTTCATGTTCTAGGTCAGGGGATGTCACTACAGCAGCTAGAGTACTGGACCCAGTACACTTTCTTGCGGCACTCCTGCTTTAATCTCTTTCATTTTAGAATAAGCCCCTCCTGCTTAATTCTAAAGTATCTCTCTGACAAATAGGATTTTAACAGTTGATAATGTTGTCGGGGCAGGAACATATCCAGTTTGTAAAGCAAGCTTTCATGCTGTAATATGTGTAAAGTATATGTATACCCCATGAGCGCATGAGCGTGGGGTATGGATACAGCGTCCGATTGTGGGCAGTGTGTGTGAAGCCCTGTCTTGTAAATGGTTGTTATTATGTGTGCACTTGTGGGAATAAAGTAGAATAAAATACAGGGTTTAATTACTACTTCACAAACATTACACATGCCAAACCTTGTCGAAGGCCTGGGCAACGTCAAGGAAAATGGTGGAGCAAACTTTTTCTCTTCTAGTGATTTTTCCATTATATCAGTAATTCTGTGTACCTGGTCTTTTGTGGAGTGGCTTTCTCTAAAGCCAAACTGATGGGAGGGAATCAACTCCTTTTCTTTTATTATCGGTTTTAGTCTCTTGAGAAACAATTTTTCGTAGAGTTTTGAGATGACAGGCAGCAAAGAGATAGGCCTGTATGATTAAACTTCATGGGAGAGGGACGTTTCCTGGTTTGGGGATCATAATGACTTTTGCTACTTTCCATATCTTTGGAACGTACCTCAATCTGAATGAAGCGCTAATAATATTGGTCAGTTTTACAATAACTTTTCTAGGGAGTCGCTGCAGGAGCTCTCCGATAATCAGATCAAAAGCAAAGGTTTTTCGGATTGATGATATTTTTGATGTCATCAGAAACTGCCTTTGATGAGGTGGGTCTGATGATAATATCCTCTTGTATTGGTACAGCCCAGTCCTGCGGATCCTCTCCATCATTTAGCTGAAAAGTATTCTCTAGATGTTCTGTAAATCTGAACGCCTTTGCAAGTTGCTGCGAGCCCAACTGCCATCAACATTGCTGATTAGCGAATTTTGTAGTGTAGGCCTTTTTATATTGCTGGTGACTTTCCTTAGGGAGTAGTCAGTTTTGTTGTCGTTAGTAAGTTCTCTCAGGTATTCATTAATCGTGTCATTTTTAATATGTTGTATTTCACGTTTTAACAACTGACCAGCATTATTTAAAGCTGTTTTATCGACAGGCATTCTGGGCTAGTGCCATTTTCTTCTAATTGTTATTTTTTCAGCAATGAGTTCCATAATCGGGTAGTTATTGTTTTTTGTTCTAGGTTTGATGTCAGGGGTATTTTTCCACGCTGCTTCCTGAACGTTTTTGACAAACAGTTCTACTTGTTCTTAGAGGAACTGATAGATCAATACAGTTTTTTTTTAATTTGCGTTGCAAATTTACAATCTACTCGAATTACAGAGTAATAAGTAAGTATAATGGCGAGGTAGCTCTATGTCATGAGTTGGGCACCATCCACTGATGGGTCTCCAGGATTCACTCAATGAGGTCTTCCGGCCATAGCCGTTTAAGTCTTCTTTCCGCGGGCTGGTGGGAGTAGAGGTTAGCGATGTACTAGTGTGATGTAAGGTGCGATCACGACTTTTAGTAGCGGTATTCTTGATAACATCTGCGATGAAGGGAATTCCGAGGTCATTATGGAGGGTGTGATTGCTGATAAACTATGGACCGTTAGCCAGATTACGCAGCGTCTTCGACTGGAAGGACTGTAATATTTTAGTAAAAACATAACACGAGTTTGCTTTTATAGCGATAATTGGTTTATCAAATTACAACTGCTGACCTTATAGTAACTAACTCAATTAATTCGATCCCATAGGACCAAACAGGTGTCAGGATGACTTTATAGAGTAGCAGCTTGTTTTCTATACTCAATTGCGATTTACGTCCAATTAGCCAATACATATTTTTTGTCTTGAGGTTGAGTTGCTGTCGTTTGGCTTTGATGTGGGCTCTCCAGTTCAATTTTTGGTCCAGATGGAGACCTAAGTATTTCACCTCAGTTTTTATAGGAATCGGTTGATTATATATGGTAACTTGCGGACAAATTGCGCGTTCGGTAGTAAATGTAATTTGGGTGGATTTACTGCTGTTTACTTTGATTCTCCATCGATCTAGCCAGGTTTGTAGGAGGTTTAAATGTTGTTGCAGCTTATCAGGGTTGTTATCTGATGACATTATTGCAGTGTCATCTGCAAAGGTGGCAATAAGGGTATTATTTGTAGTTGGGATGTCTTCAGTTTAAAGGAGGTATAGGAAAGGGCCGAAGACACTTCTTGCGGAACACCGAAGTTTATAGGATGGTAATTTGATAGCGCGTTCTCGTATTGGACTTGATAGCATCTGTCAGTTAGGTAGAATTTTAGGAGGAGGTAAATTTGGTGGGTTAGCTTTCTTTTGATTTTGTATAAAAGTCCGGGATGCCAGATCTTATCAAAGGCTTGCTGGATATCTAGGAAGACCGAAGTGCACATTTTTTCCCCTCAAGATTTTCTTTAATGTGGTTAACTATTCTATGGCATTGCTGAATGGTAGAGTGACCTTCACGGAAACCGAACTGGTGCAGAGGAATTAGTTCATTTAGTGGTGTTATTTCTTTGATTCTGTGTAAAAGTAATCGCTCGAATAGTTTAGAAAGAAGGGGTAGCAAGCTTATCGGTCGGTATGAGCTAGTTTCTTGCGGAGGTTTACCGGGCTTGGCAATCATAGTTATTAATGCATATTTCCATTGTGTAGGGAAGTAAGAAATGGCAAGCATACGGTTATATATCGTTGTAATGAGAACTATTGCTTTTTTTGGGAGATGCTTTAGTACACTCCCCACTATGAGTTCGTATCCAGGGGCTTTATATGGACTAATTAGTTTTATTTCTCTGTAGAGTTTTGCAGGAGAAATAGGTTTAAGGGGTAGAGATAGTTGACCAGGCAAGTTAAGATATATATCAATCTCTGCGTCCAAGTTGGGGTCTTTAGATGGTGTTGGTGTGAATACATGAGCAAGGTGTTCTCCAAATAAGCTTGCTTTTTCTTCCTTAGTCGAGCCCAGGTTCTATCTGGTTTCCTTAAGGGTGGTACTAAAGTAGTAGGCCTTTTAAACTTTTTAGTCGCTTGCCAGATAGAGTGGTCTACTGGTGATAGGTTAGATATGTAATAGCTGAATGTAGTATTTCTGTTATCCTGAATAGCGGTGTGAAGTCGGTGGGTTAAGTTATTTAGTATGGTCTTGTTTCGAGGATTTCTAGATCGTTGCCATTTAGCTCGAGCTCTGCGTTTTTCTACTACTAGTTGCCTTATATGTAGCCAATACAGTTTTTGAGAATAATTTGAAGCTCTACCAATCAGTCATTTTATTGACCAGTCTGTTAGGCGGTTCTTTTTAGATGAACCTGTCACTTAAGGTAAGGAATATGAAGGAATAGTCTCACTTCATATCCCATGCTTCTTGTACTTGCAAGTAATTCGCTGAAATATTTCTGACTATAAAGATGTCTATGCTGCCTCTTATTGGTGTCTACTTTGTTCTTCTAGACTCAGTTAGGAGCAGCATACCACTATATACAGGAAAAACTGGTTAAACATTTTCAATAAAAATTAGTATGGGTTGGGTGTCTATTGACAACTAAACGATGGATTATTCGAAAAGTAACTGCAAGGTTTTGTGTATTTTGTTGGAATTAATGTGATTATTCAATTTCATCCGTTTTCACTACTTCAAGTATTAAACTATACATGCGGTATATCAATACGGGTCCTAAATATCATCAAATTTTGGTGATCTCTTGCCGTGATATTTTAAAACACTTTTGGCGTTCCTAACACAATGTACATAAACGACAGTCACCTAAACAACTTTTTCTTTCGGGATATATTTAGATGTTATTGAAAGCAATAGAGGTAATCATTACTACATTAAAGGAAAGTATTTTGTGATCGGGCATGTATTTTTGGAACAAATGAAATTTCAATTATAGTAAGTTTCAGAGAATCCTTTTAACCGAAAAATTTCTTTCGCCATTTAAAAAAAATCTATAAATAAGTTCGAATCTGTCGCACTTGTAGGAGTTATAATTAAATAAACTAAGTTAGTAATATCCGTATTATATTATATGTTAATAATTTACAGGGTAAACAGGCATCAGAAATGAATTGGAATTTTAATCAAAGCGACTACAATTATAAACTGGAGAGAATGGCAATACTTAGATATGACCACGCTTATTTTCGAAACTTTAAAGCTGCATTTGTTCTTTACAATCGGACCCAACGGGCACTAAATGTCAGTGTTGATGTACTTATTGATATGTTTTCAGAAACTGCAAAGGCACTTACCCTATTTCTTCTATTAGAATGAGGAAGTATTCGTTAGCAGATAGTGTTATTTAATTACCACATAGATCGCTCTAGGCGCATATTGCTGCAAGAACTGTTGATGTTTATGATCTTTTCTACTTAAATGTTGTATTTTCTAGATCGACGTACAAATTTACAAATTTAGAAGTAACGAGTACCGGTTCTTCCCTATAACTCTGACAGCAAACCCATGCGTGGAATACGAACGCAACAGCTTTCACGTACAAGAAATGTTTACTAAATCATCAAACTTTCATGGATGTCCTGTGAGAAAGGTAAGTGTCTATTTAAACATTATTTTTCGTACTTATGAGGCCAACGATTTCTCCTCATGATTACTAGAGGGGTGCAGTTAAAGACCTTGTGTGTTTGTTTTAAACGTTTTTAAGTATCTAAAGTTAGCATTTCCCGTTTATTTTAAAATAATTTACTGTAACTTGGTCAATGTAAATAGTCTTCCAAACTTTGTCATTCGTCCTCACTTCAGCGTTAACCTCGAAATTAGAAGACTATTTTGTAATTAAAGAACAAGTCCTTCTCCATATGTGGCTTGAATTGCATTAAAGACTTTCACATCGTCTTCTCCTTTCCGAAAAAATACTTATTGGCTACAAAAGTTATTTTTATTTTTCCCTTGGAACATTGTCCAGAGTTGGTACAATTGCTATTTCCATTTTGTAGTATCTTCATTACTACGGATGTTGGTTTCTGTTTTTCTCCACCAGCTTGTTGCTCCTTGCATCCAATGAAAATAATCAACAAACTTTAAATTCATTAGTAATATTATTATAGTTAGTTAGTTAGTAGCTATCTAGAACGCGTTAAATTAAGGATGCAAGCCGACTTTCGTAATTTTTTTCATATGATCTTCTATTATCCAACTTACAATACACATTTTCCTAATTAATCCTAGAGACTGTGTCTAGTCTGGATATGCAGTATACCCCGGGATAAAGACATTAACTCTGATTTTTGTGTTGCGTCAGCTTGAACTTACACCCATCACCCATCCACGAAATAAATCCCTAGCAAGAGTTCTGGTAGATAAATTTGCTCCGATTAAGAAAACAATTCTGTTGAAAAGTTTATCTTCGAGTTTTTGTTATTTAGAACGAAAACGATTCTTACCAGTAAATCAGCATCCGTCGATGTTTCCTCCAGTGGGATATATGGTCACATGGGTTTGACGTCGGGACCAAAAGAATTAATTGAGTCCATGCACGTTATTCCCACCAAAAGGAATGCTGAGTGCTAGATGGATGCTAAATCTGAATAGCTGTTGTGAGCCCACTGGTCTAGTCCAATCAAATTGGTTCCAGTAGGAACTGTTTGAAAAGGACTTCTATCGTATGGTGAACCGTACGTCTTACTATAACCATCATTTGATGGCGCTTAACCTAACGTTAAAAGAAAGTTATTTTACGTTTAGGGGGATAGACTTTTTCTAACGTTGATGTTATGACATTCGATTGTATGTACCTTTTTAGCTGTGTTGGCATGGAACATTTTTCTAATTTGGAGACCGATCGAAACATTTCTTTTATCTTTATGTGTTCTATTTCGCTAAACCCGTTGACTGCTTCTTAACACCTTATTTGTATGTAAAGAGCCTAACAGCTAGGTTACGGGAAGGTAGGAAAATATAGAATGTTCTAGTGGTACAATACGGCAATACGTTTATTGGAATTCTGGGAGAAATTTCCATTAAAAGTCCTGACTGAGAAGGCACGGAGAAGGCCAAGGCCCAGTTGGTAGTCTAAAATAGAGAAGCCACTGAAATAAAAAATTTAAATGGTGATGCGTGTCGTAATAAAAATAAATGTCGTATCGGATGTACAGACAACTGTAAAGCAGTCGCTATATCATTGTTATATTATATAGCCGTTACCCATATTACAAAATGCCATATATGTTACTCTAGGTTGGTAGCCACTTTTATTGTATTACTTTTGCCAGCATAATACGAGATCGTAGATCTACCGATACCACTCTACTCTTATGTATCATCGTAGTAGCTGCTTGTCACAATCGCCACCCATAGCCATCTATAGTTTTCTGGATGCAAGTGTAAGTAGCTTAACAGAGGCTCCTTCCGGTCTTTTCAGCTATAAAATTATATTTGAAGTAGTTTACAGTATTTTCATTTTCATATGATAATCAAAACTGTAGGTTATGTGTTCTAATACCTTGTATCGTTATTTTAACAACCTGCTTCACAATTACTTAATCAATGATCGATTTCAGTGGTCTGCTGTCTTATCCTCACGTATACGTGTGTACCTTTAAATGTTTGTATGTAGAATATATTTTGGATTTTGGAACTCGAAAGGTCTATTCCATGTTTGAACATGCATCAACCCTTTCCGTAGCTTGTGTGGTTTACCATACGATATATTTAAAATGTATTATGTCCCTATAATGAAGGGTTGCTTCATCCATCAGCCTTGAAGACCAAGTATACATCTGGTTTGAACATTTCGCCCTACACAGGTTGATTTATATGGAGTTAGGAGTGACAGCCTCTCACTTGCAATTCTTCCGCCTCCTCATTCATTGGGATTATTGCCAACCGTCTTCTGTAGATATCTGAAACATGGTTTTAACGCGGTTGCTACCAGCTCCTACTGCCTTTTCTAACCTGACTGGTGGTATAGGTTTTGGCAGATTTTATTAAATTATATTGTATTGTATTGTCATTTATATTATATAAAAATAATTCGAAGTGTCTTACGGTATTCCTAGTGGCATCAAAAATGAATTTTAAAAGATATTATAATACAACACTGGTTTTTCATTGCTATTATAATATATTCCTTAAGAAAATCTGGTTGGCATATCCGCATAGTAGTTAACCTTCGTCATAAAGATGCTATGTTCATACATTCGTAAAAAAAAAAAGAATCAAGGCATTAAAATTTTCTGCATATCAAACTAACTTGTTTTCTAAATTTTGTGCATCCACCTTAAAAATATAAGGCCTTAGAAGCCTGTATACGAAACTATTCCTTTTCAATAGTTATGATGTAAATTATTATTTTATATTATTTTCTTTTGTAATATTTTTATGGAGGATTCGCATAGACTGTAGAGTTTAACCTGTATGATCTACCTTAAGTTGTTCTTATAGACATAATATTTTAGGGTTTCTACGAGATGATCAACGGCTTACCAGATATTACAAAATTTCCACCGCTAATACCATACGGCCAATATAAGATGAGTCTTAATTTCTCCTATAAGGCGGAAGTGAGGATGGAAGCAGAACTTTATGGTTCTGTGCTTGAGAAACCTTTGAAATGGCGAAAATAGTAATTCTTACTATTAAATTTTTCAGATTTTGTTCCCGCACTAGAGCACGTTTGGCAATATTGTATTTTAACGTAGTCTAAACTTCTAGTTTCTCAAATACAAAAAGGAACTCAAAACAATCGTAGTATTACTACTGCACTATTCAGAGTCCGACTGAGGTATGGATCAAAATATATTTGAGAAAATAATAAGAATAAAATCTATTTGTACCTTATGGGTGTCTGATATCCTTAGGTACATTTTCACATAATGTGTTTAATTATATATAATAGGGTAATGAAAAGCATATAAGAACATCGGAATATACAAAGTTCTGTTGGATGCATCCTTGGCGGTTTCAGCTAGTTTATTCTATAACATTCTCCGCTGAAGAATGTACTTAAAGTGCTAATAATGATATAGGAAGCTCACGAAATTGATTTGTTGCGTTTATAATTAAACTAATATTGCTAACACAAAAAAAATAGATTGTTGTTACAATCATTTTTACTGTTTGTTAAAAGAAATTCTTATGATATTGTCATAAATGCTAAAAGGAGGCATAAATTGAGTATCGAATTTCTGTAAGTATATGTTCATAAATCTGAAAATATTTAAGATTATGCTGCACATGAAGTAATTGAAAGCGTCAACCAGTGAAAATCAAAATACATTTTATTAAAAGCCATATACCAAAAAGAACTTCCGGCGTACAACAACCATACCTTAGTCACTAAAGCTTAGTGGGACCTTGTATATGAGAAATGTATTGTAGCACCGCAGCACATTGAAAATGTGATGTACATAATAAAGGATTGAATTACTAAAATGAATGTCGTTACTATATTCCTACTGTTATCCTAAATACAGAGATCATCTGATGCAATTTTTAATTACAGACGCTTCAGTTTTACTCACTTTTCAGATTTTTATTGTAAGATTGACCATTTTTCTACACAGTATCTCTGGGAGCCGGAAAATGTCCCGACAACAATTCACCAACGTAAGATTCCCCGACAACAATTCGTCGACAAAAAATTCCCCGACTGGAAAATTCCCCCACGGTGAAATTTCTCGAGAAACAATTCAACGAAAGGAAAATTCCCCGACAGATACGGAATAACAAACTGCCCACCAGCATATTGCTGACGTGTTTAAATTTTTTTTGTTTTCTTTTTAATTTTTTTAAATTATTTTTGTTACTTTCTCCTATAAGTAAGGTTGGACTCTAATCCTGCTAGGGCATCTGAAAAATTACAGAATCACGTAAACCTCCTCCAAGACTTGCTCAATCTGTGGAAAATCAACGTTAACACTTACAAATCTGTACAAATAACATTCAAAACAAGAAGAACTATCTGCCCACAAGTCAAAATAAACAATACTCCTATACCTATGAAAGATGTAATAAAATACCTTGGATTTCACCTTGCTCACTTGGAAAGCTCACATTACGGCTAAGAAGCGACAACTTGTACTAAAACTCAAAAATATGAACTGGTTGCTGAACAGAAGGTCGCAGCTATAACGTGAAAACAAATTAATCCTGTATAAGACCATACTTAAGCCGGTTTGGACATATGAAATAGAACTGTGGGGATGCAGCAAACCTTCCAACACAAAGATTCTTCAAACATTTCAGTCGAAGACTCTCCGGATGATCACGAATGCTCCATGGCATGTCTCAAACTTAACCCTTCATGATGATTTCAATATACCTTTTGTAAATGATGTAATCAAGTCATATACGATCAAATACAAAGATCGCTACATCAACCATAGCAGCCAACTTATAAGGGAATTGTTCAACTAACCAATGGCAAACAGAAGACTCAAAAGGAAACGGTCGGAAGACATAGCTGTGTAACTTCCAGAGTACCGCTGATGGGCGGTCCCTGACTCAAGTCAATAATCTTATATAATATTTAACAATTACTCTGTATCTTATTGAGTAGATTGCAAATTAGCAATAAAGTTAAAATAAAAAAATATATTTTTGTAGAGGCGTGCACAAATCAACTGTAAAAGTTGGGACTTCAGATACCATACATATATGCAAATTATATTTTCTATTTATTATTTCTTTTCGATATGCTTTAAAGTGAAATATGAAAACATGATGCTATGGATAATGTACATTTTTTAATACCTTAAAGTTCTCTTACGAAATTATTTATTTAGGTTGACTACTGTAAATAATTACACAAAATTGTATGGAAACAACGTTTATTATAACTTATAAGATAGACTAGTCGCTACGAAAGCGTGTACAAGAGTGCATCACAAAGAACAGCATAAATAGGTAGCAGGTACCTGGGTCCCAGCAAGCGCCTCTCTAAGTCCCTTACTCAGGTCTAGGTATTCCTAGAACTGTAGAAAGAAACACTTCTGGAAAAATCCCGTCTGCTGTAACAATCGCAAAGACATAATTAGCCAAGTATTAAGAAAGCATGCAAGAGTAGAGATTAGTCAAGAAAATCAAGACATCAAACTGGAGAAAGGCTACGGAAGGGGGAAAACCGGAAAGCCAAAATAGACCAGGGCGCAATTTGGGCTTTAGCGCCGTTTGATGGAATCACGATACACGAAGAATTAATATTTCGTAGATAAGAGCAAAGAAATATTGTTACAAAATGATGTCTTTAACTTTCAAGCCAGCGTATTTATCATTAAGTATTAAGGATCTTCGGATGTTATTGAGAATTTCGTCTAAGATTTTCAAACTCTCGTAGCGTTCTTTGTTACGAGGTGGTTGTAGAAAACTTATAGAAAGATCGTAATCCCTGGGGATGTCAAGTTATTTACTCAATTACAAATAGTTCTGTTTGTAGAGTAATATATAATTGTTGCAACCGAACTACATTTTGATAACTCCTTGTATTAAAATGTTAACAGACTTAAGCAAAAAATATAATTGTGTGTTTCACAACCAACTTTTATCAAAAATGCTATCTGTTATGTTCATTTTTGAAATCTAGGCTAGAAAAATAGATTTGTTACTATCATTATTCAAAAAATAACAATTCGCAATTGCATAAACAAATTCAAGTGAGGATGGGTCCTGGTTACATCGCCGAATTTTCAGATCGCCGAAACGATATTTTGAATATTCAAATCGCCGAAGCATGACAATGATCATTTCGCCGAACGTGATCAGAACGCCGAAAAGTGTGAAGCAAGAAATGCCATACGTCGGCGATGCGGAACAATTAGGAATTGAACACATCGCCGAACGGGGTTAGAACGCCGAAATAGTCTTGTGATCACATCGCCGAACGTGGTCATATCGCCGAAAATATCCTGTGATCACATCGCCGAAAGTGTTCATATCGGCGAAAAATTTCTGTGATCACATCGCCGAACGTGGTCATATCGCCGAAAAAATTACACTTACTTGTGACTGACAATATTCGAATAGAAAGTTAAGAAAAGTGGCGTGTAGGATACATAAAAGCTAATGGCGGGGGGCCAACTTTCCGGGGGCTAAATTTACTGGGGGCCAATTTTCCGGGGGCTAAATTTCCTAGGGGCCAATTTTCCGGGGACTAATTTACGGTTGCCAAACTTCCGGCGTCTAATTTTCCTGGGGCTAATTTACCTAGATTCAAAAAGCATATTTGTTATACTCAAAGTAATGTAAAAATGCTTCCGTATCTAGACGAATCACATTAATTGGAGTTATTTAACACCAATTTAATTTTGCATATATTGCAGTTCAGTGGATATTTTTGGAAAATGTGCTAATTATCGCATATTTTGGGCAGTTTTAAATAAATATTACATTTTTTCTCCCAAGATTTTTTTGATTCTGCTTCTTTGCTGATGGTAATTAAAAAATTCTTTAGTCATTTCATAGAATTATTAAGAGCTGTTTCAACAAAAGATGAAAATATGAGTAAGACAGCCTTTAGAAATTCGTGTAACAAGAAAGCTGCTTAAAAAACGACTAGTTTACGTACCAAAATGGATTAGGTGAGTCACGGTTCTGAAGAATGTTATTTGTTTGCTGTTTCCTAACAATATTCCCAGAAAAATGCATTAAGTGTTTGAAAGGGTAGTTGCAGCTGACTAATAACAGTAAAATGAGCAAATGGCCAGTTTATCGTAATGCAATCATGATTTCTGGTTACTAGCTACTTCTGGGATTAAGAGATAATTATTATGTACAGTTCTCCAAATTTGTAAAGTGTCCAAAGTTACATTCCTGAGCAACTGTGGCCATTAACTGGGGTATTGTATTTTATAGAGCAAATAATTTTTAGACATAACAAATATCCATGCCCGAATTGATAAAATGAGCCACATCAAAAGTTGACGCGATCCACTCCTGGCTCGCGAGCTACGTGTTGGACACCACTGCACTAAACAAACGTGCTTGCTGAATTTTCACATAAGTCCCATTATTACACCAATCGATAGAGCGATTTTCTTTAAATAAAGAAAAAAATATAGGTATATAAAATAGTTAAAAAATTACTATATTAAAAAAGCATAAAGTTGATTTTATAATTAATTTAAAATTAATAGAGCCATGAGATAAACATTAAGCCGTGATTAAATAAAAGCAATTGAAAATTTTTATTGTGAAGTTTAAAATAAATAACTTTTTGAACAACTTAATTTAATAATTATTCTTATAATACAGGGTGCCCATTTTACATTATGGCTCCCGTAGATTTTTGAATAGGCAACCCATTTTTCTTTTCAAATGTTGCTATTTATATTTATTGGTATTTATGTGGGTTAAGTCACTCTGACAATTTTGCCAGTTTTGATTACTCGCATAACTTGCTACTCTGATTTTTCAAAATATATTAAAAATGTAAAGCACGAAGTTTTTCAGAATTGATACTGTAGGTACGGTAAACCTTTTATCCGATGGAACGGCTCCGGTTAACCCCCCCACTTGATCCGTCACTGCTGCGCGGTTGGGTGCGTTCGTGTGCTTGTTTGTAAACACGAAATGATGAATATTTGTATAGTCAATCAATAAGAGATTAAAGTACCCACTTTTGAATATCCTACACGCCACTTTTCTTAAGTTTGTATTCGAATATTGTCAGTCACAAGTAAGCGTAATTTTTTCGGCGATATGACCACGTTCGGCGATGTGATCACAGAAAATTTTCGCCGATATGAACACTTTCGGCGATGTGATCACAGGATATTTTCGGCGATATGACCATGTTTGGCGATGTGATCACAAGACTATTTCGGCGTTCTAACCCCGTTCGGCAATGTGAACAATTCCTAATTGTTCCGCATCGCCGACGTATGGCATTTCTTGCTTCACACTTTTCGGCGTTCTGATCACGTTCGGCGAAATGATCATTGCCATGCATTCGGCGATGTGAACGCTTTCGGCGATTCGAATATTCAAAATATCGTTTCGGCGATCTGAAAATTCGGCGATGTGATATAGACCCGTGAGGATCTGCTGTTAGTTACAATGACAGATTCTTATCAATTTTAATTTCACATCACAGTCAGACAAATATCGGTATGTACGAGATTTGTTGTTTATTAAAATTAATATTTTTTATGGCATGTTTTGCATGGAAAATCTACATTATATGTGATAGCCGTCAATTTTGTTCATATAATTGTATTTTTCATATTACGTTTCTGTGCTGTTTAGTTTTTGAGGTATTTGGAAATGAGTTTTTTTTACATAATGTTTCTGTGGTAGATCGTCATCTTGGTTCTTTCGTTCGAAGTACACAACATTCTGAAACTAAGTTGCATTAGATAAATTCGTACAAATTTACGCTTGTCTGATGTTTAAGAGACTCATGAAAATTATTAAGTGCATAGCCAGTACAACTGAGAGATTTAATACAATACAATATAATACAAGTTAAAATTGAATCCATTTACCAAATTGCTCAAATTATCGAAAATTATAGGCAACAAATATTTTAAAGGTATTGAAGCACTGGCGGGCAACAGATGGAACTGCTAATTAAAATAATACAGATAATTGGTATCTTATCACTCTTATCAGATTCGAGCTCCGAAGGGAAGCTTTCAAAGAACACGCACAGTATGATGAAGAAAGAAGACAGCTGAACTGATGATTCTGGCACCAACAGATGGTTTGTTTGTGAATTAAATGTACCGGGGTAAATTTTCAACTAAGATGCAAAATTCAAAAACAAGGTCGCGGAAAATAAACGAGCGTTACACTTGATACGTTATATGCAACAGGTACACTACTTAAATTCATATTACCCACAAAAAGGTAAGTATTACTATATCTCTCATATTAATTCTAGGATTAACTAAGGATTTAGTTTCTAAAGTTATAGATTCTAAAATGAAATTTAAAACAAGAAAGTTGCATTCGACAGTCGTCCCAAGTAAACACCTTTTCTGTGTCTCCGAACAAGACACCCAGTTAAAAACTAATATTGCTTACTTAAAAAAAAATTCTGGATAATTAACCAAAACTAAACCAAACCAAAATTATATCTGCTCTAGACTTTCTATACCTGAAATTTTTAAGTTAATAGGATATCGTCCACATTGGGATGTTTCTAAAACTGATCTTCAAGTAGAACGCTGCAACAAAGCTTATTTCATTAAATCACGAGCTTCGACATTTTTGATATAGGTAATAATAAATTGAGTCATTTCGAGAGAGGTATATATTAACGTCCTATTCGACCCTTGGAAAATATATACAAACTTTAAACTACTACTATGGTAACTTTAAGTTGCTCTTTTATTATTATTATAGATTTATAGCGAGTATTAGCAGTTATTGCCTCTTCTCGCAGCCCAAGCGCCATCGGTTTCCGTCGTTTCAATGTCCTTCTCGTAATCCTCTATTTTCCATTTCACTTTCTATGTTATTTATCCATTTCTTCCGAGGTTATTTAAATAGCAAATAGCGTGTTCGTTATGCCAATTTAAAAAAAAAATTAAATATCTTGGAATCAAAAATAACAATGACAATCTCATCATGTTACCACATTATTAGGAAATTCGCATAATGAAAGTCCGGTTATCAATAACGGTATTTGTGCGATGTATATCAGTTACGACACAAAAGCCCATCAGAGATACTGTTTTGGATTTATTCATTAGGGACGTTTGTATTGTGTGTGTTGTTTGTGTTATAGAGTTGAACTTAGAGCTGTGTTTGTTTCTGCATATTCTTCCTTGCTCTAATATTTAATATACATATTTTACATAAAATGGTGCAGTTACAATTGCTAATGTTTTTAGCCTTTGCAGATGTGTGCACAAGTGCAAAGGTAAGTACAATAATAGTGATTATATGCTACTATATTTGCTTTAACGCACTATTTCTATGGAATATAAAATCAGAATATTCTCCCGGTAAGATGAAGTAAATATAAGCAAATATATCAAACACTTATTGCTTCGAAGATAAATATTCACTTAAATCGTAAGAAGGACATCGCAACATTGCATTAAATGATTGGTGCATATATAAATATTGACTCATTATATTTTTAAACATGTAAAACAATAACAGAATAATTCTTTTCGCCTGAAAGAACTGTTGGTAATTTTCAGTACATCTTGTTACCTACGTATTCGTTTACGAAACAGAATACTAGCAGCTTATTTGAGACAAACAGTTCTAGTTTCACAAATAATAGCGATACAACAACTGGCTATGTCTAAGCTACATTTTTTGTTAAACAGTAGTATTAATTGTAATCGCAAAGGTCTGGGAAGAACTTTTGCATTCTGTTTCAACTGTCTTTTAGTTTATTCCTGCTTGTGTTTGTAAGTTGTTTACCCATCTTCGTAGCAGACGACCTCTGGGCTTGCCTCTTATTGGTATCTACTTTGTTCTTCTAGACTCAGAAGCAGCATACCATTGCATCCAGGAAAACCCAGTTAAACATTTTCGATAAAAATTAGTATGGGTTGGGTCTCTGTTGACAACTAAACGATGGATTAATCGAAAATTAACTGGAAGGTTCTGTGTATTTTGTTGGCATTCGTGTAATTATTCAATTTCATCCGTTTGCATTGCTTCAAGTATTAAACTAGACATGCGATATATCAATACGGGTCCTAAATATCATCAAATTTTGGTGATCTCTTGCCGTGATATTTTGAAACACATTTGACACGTTCCTAACACGCCACGCACATAAACGACAGTCACCTAAAAAAGTTTCTTTCGTGATTTAGATATTATTGAAAGCAATAGAGGTAGTCATTACTACATTCATTGGAAGTATTTTGTGATCGGCCAAGTATTTTTGTAACAAATGAAATTTCAATTACAGTAAGTTACATAGAATGCTTTTAACCGAAAAATTTCATTCGCCATTTAAAACGAATCTAAATAAATAAGCTTGAATTTCTTGGACTTGTAGGAGTTATAATTGAATAAACTAAGTTAATAATATTTGTATTATATTATATGTATATAATTTACAGAGTAAACAGGCATCAGAAATGAATTGGGATTTTAATCAAAGTGACTACAATTTTAAAATGGAGAGAATGGAAGTACTTAGATATGACCACGCTTATTTTCGAAATTTTAAAGCTGCATTTGTTCCATACAATCGGACCCAACGGGCAATTAATGTCAGTGTTGATGTACTGATTCATATGTTTTCAGAAACTGCAAAGGTACTTACCCTGTTTCTTCTATTAGAATGAGGAAGTATTCGTTAGCATTGAGTGTTATTTAATTACCGTTCAGAACGCTCTAAGCGCATATTGTTGCAAAAACTGTTTATGTTTATGATCTCTTCATCTTAAATGTTGTATTTTTTAGATTGACGTACAAATCTACAAATTTAGAAGTAATGAGTACCGGTTCTTCCCTATAACTCTAACAGCAAACCCATGCGTGGAATACGAACGCAACAGCTTCCACTTGCAAGAAATGTTTACTAAAACATCAAACTTCCATGGATGTCCTGTGAGAAAGGTAAGTACCCATTTAAACGCTCTTTTTCGTACTTATGAGGACAAGGATTTCTTTTCATGATTATTAGAGGGCTGCAGTTAAAGACCTTATATGTGTGTTATGAACGTTTTTAAGTAACCAAGGTTAGCATTCCCCGTTTATGTCAAAATTATTTACTGTAACTCGGCCAATGTAAATAGTGTTTCAAACTTTGTCATTGGTTCCCACTTCAGCTTTAACCTCGAGATTAGAAGACTATTTTGTATCTAAAAGAACGAAACCTTCTTGATATGTCACTTGAATTGCATTAAAGACTTTCACATCGTCTCTTTTCCGAAGAAATACTTCATAATTCGAGAGACAGTTCAAGGTAAGGAAACGAATTTTATACATGAGTGTTCTTCACATATTTATAATTTAAGGTTCAGACTGTTGTATTTGCCAATTCCGTTATTACTTTCTACTCATGGATAACCTGAATAGCTTATAGTGGATCACAAATTTGAGTAGTTTTGTTGGCTACAAAAGTTATGTTTTTTTATCTTTTCCAGAATATTTTTAGGGGTATGGCCTTGGAACACTTTCCGACAGTTGGTACGGCTACTATTACCATGCTATTGTATTTTGATTACTACGAAATGTTGCTTTCAACTTTTTCTCCACCAGCTTGTTCCTCCTTGCATCCAGTGAAAATAATCAGCAAACCCTAAATACATTAGTAATTATTATAGCTATCTAGAACGCACTAAAATAAGGATGCAAAGTGACTTTCGTAAATTCTTTCTTATGATCTTCTATTCTTCGACTTGTAATACTCATTTGCCCCATTAATCCTTAAAGAAACTGTGTCTAGTCGCCCTATGCAATATACCCCGGGTTAAAGACATGAAATCTGATTTTTGTGTTGGAACACGACGTCGTCGTTCGGATTCGTCAGCTTGAACTTACGCCCATCTCCCATCCACGAAATAAATTCCTAGCAGGAGTTATCAATCAAGAGTTCTAGCAGATAGATTGGATCTGATCAAAAAAAAAATTCTGTTGAAAAGTTACCACCGTGTTTCTTATTTAGAACGAAAGCAATTCTTACCAGTAAATCAGGATCCGCCGATGTTTCCTCCAGTGGAATATACGATCATTCTCCCGTTTTAAATTATGGGTTTTGCGTCGGGACCGAAAGAATTCATTGCGTCTATGCCCGGCATTCCCACCAAAAGGAACTTTGAGTTCTCGCTGGAGTGAGCATGGCCAATGGATGCTAAATCTTAAAGGCGGTTGTGAGCCCACTGGTCTAGTTCAATCAAATTGGTTCCACTAAGAATTGTTTGAAAAGGACTCCTATCGTATGGTTAACCGTACGTCTCACCATACCCATCATTTTAAGGCGCTTAGCCTAAAATTAAAAGACAGTTTATTTGGGTTTAGAAGAACAGACTCTTTCTAACGTTGATGTAATCAGCATCGTCATAAAGTCATAAATTTGGACGTTGGATTTTATATACCTTTTTAGCTGTGTGGGCATCGAACATTTCTATTTATCGCTGTTTTCTATCTCTTTCTCTGCTCTTTGCTAAACGCGTTGACTACTTCAAGCACCTTACTTCTTTGTGAATTACTTAACAGCTAGTTCTAGTGGTACAATACGGCGAGGAAATAGCAAATAGCCATTGCACACGCATATTGGAATTCTGTGAGCAATTTCCATTAAAAGTCCCGACTGACTTTTTCCAGCAGAAAAATATACATAAATTCACATGGTCAGAGCAACGAAAATAATCGGAAATCCATTATAAACTGCTATATTATTAAGCAATATGTCTCCACACAACTCAATGATGTAGAAGAAAGAATAAAGCATATATGAAGAAGTTCATTTATCCAACGTTGAGACTTGATCCCAAACACGAAGAAAACACGGGGAAGGCCAAGTACAAGTTGGTAGTATAAAATAGAGAAGCCCCGGAAATAAAAAATGTAATTGGTGATGCGTGGCGTTAAAATAATAAATGTCGTATCGGATGTACAGACAGCTGTAAAGCAGTTGCTATATCATTGTTATATTATATAGTCGTTAAGCTAATCACAAAATGCCATATATGTTATTCTATGTTGGTAGCCACTTTTATTAAATTACTTTTACTTGCATAATACATCTACCGATGTTACTTTAGTCTAATTTATTATCGTAGTAGCCGCTATAGCCACTCATATCATCTATAGTTTTCTGGATGCAAGTGTTAGCAACTCAGCAAATGCTCCTTCCGGTTTTTCAGGATTAATGTTATATTTGAAGTAGTTTACTGTATTTTCATTTTCATATAATAATTGAAACTGAAAGTTATGCCCCCTGTGTTCTAATACCTTGTATCTTTATTTTAATAGCCTGCTTCACAATTACTTAATCTGGTGTCTTATCATCACGTATACGTGTGTACCTTTAAATGTTTGAATGTAGAAGATATTGTTGATTTAGGAACTCGGAAGATCTATTCCATGTTTCAACATGCATCAACACTTTGCGTAGCTTATGTAGTTTAACATAAGATATATTCAAAATGTATTACTTATGTCCCTATAATGAAGACTTGTTTCAACCATCAGTCTGGAAGACCAAGTACATCAGTTTTGAACATTTCGCCCTAGACAGGTTGATTTTTATGGACTTAGGAGTGACAGCCTCCCACTTGCAATTCTTCCGCCTCCTCATCCATTGGAATTATTTCCAATCGTCTTCTGTAGACATTTAGAACAAGGTTTCAACGCGGTTGATACCAGCCCCCTACTTTCTTTACAAACCTGGCGTGTGGTATAGGTTTTGACAGATTTTGTTAAATTATATTGTATGGTATTGTCAATTATATTATAAAAAATATAATTCAAAGTGTCTTACGGTATTGCTAGTGGCATCAAAAATGAATTTTAAAAGATAGTATAATAAAACACTGGTTTTTCGTTGCCATTATAATATATTCCTTAAGAATACCTGATTGGCACATCTGCATGGTAATTAACCTTCATCATAAAGATGCTAGTGTTCATACCTTTGAAAAAAAGAAAGTATTAGGGCATTAAAATTTTCTGCATATCAAACTAACTTGTTTTCTAAATTTTGTACCGCCAACGTAAAAATATAAACCTCAGAAGCCTATACACGAAATTATTCCATTTCAATAGTTACGACGTGAATTATTATGTTATTTTACTTTTTTTTTGTAATATTTTTATGGAGGATTCGCATAGACTGTAAAGTGTAACCTGCATGATCTACCTTAAGTTGTTCTTAAAGACATAATATTTTAGGGTTTCTACGAGATGATCAATGGTTTACCAGATTTTACAAAGTTTCCACCGCTAATACCACACGGTCAATATAAGATGAGTCTTAATTTCTCCTATAAAGCGGAAGTGAGGATGGAAGCAGAACTTTATGGTTCTGTGCTTGAGAAACCTCTGAAATGGCGAAAATAGTAATTCTTACTATTTAATTTTTCAGTTTTTGTTCTAGCACTAGAGCACGTTTGCCAATATTGCATTTTAATATAGCCTAAACTTCTAGTTTCTCAAATACAAAAAGGAAATGAAAATAATAGTAGTATTACTACTGCACTATTCAGAGTCCGACTGAGGTATGGATCAAAATATATTTGAGAAAATACTAGTAGTTTAAAATCTATTGGTGCCGTAGTAGTGTATGCTATCCTTAGGTACATTTTCACGTAATGAGTTTAATTATATATAAAAGGGTAATCAAAAGCATATAAGAGCATCGGAATATACAAAATTCTGTTGGATACATCGTTGTAATTAAATATTGAACATGCAAATATAAATACATAGAATAAAGGAGGAAGCAACCACTTCAACAATCTATTCGATGTTGCATTATAATAAAAGAAGCATTCAAGCAAATGCAAGGCAACACAAATATACAGAGTAGACTATAGAAACATAAGGATAGATTAGTTTTTATGTGCATATTTTCCATCTCCGCACACATTTAATATGGATATAAAATAATTACCACGCGAAACGCGGTGTGTAGCCCACGGTTTCAATTAGTTGGTTCTATAACATTCTCCGTTAAAGCACGTCTTTAAAGTATTAATGATCACGTAGGAAGCTCAAGAAATGCATTTGTTTCGTTTATAATTAATCTAATATTGCTAATACAAAAATAACAGGTTCCTGTTACAGTAATTTTTATTGTTTGCTAAAAGAAATTCTTATGATATTGTCATAAAAGGAGGCGTAAATTGAGTATCAAATTTCTGTAGGTATATGTTCATAAAACTAAAAATATTTAAGGTTATGCTGCACATGTAGTAATTGAAAGCATCAACCAGTGAAAATACAGAATACATTCTATTAAAAACAATATACCAAAAAGAATTTCCGGCGTACAAAAACCATACCTACTACCCACTACTCACTAAGGCTTAGTGGGACCTTGTATATGAGAAACGTACGGCACCGCAGCACCTTGAGAATATTATTTTGAAATACTATGTGAGATAGCAGCTTCTGATGTATGTAATAAAGAATTGAATTAATAAAATGAATGTCGTTGTTACTGTATTCCTACTGTTATCCTAAATACAGAGATCATCTGTTGCAACTTTTTATTACAGACCCTGCAGTATTACTCAGTTTTCAGATCTTTATTGCAAGGTTTTCGATTTTTCTACATAGTATCTCTGGGGGCCGGAAAATTTTCCAACAACAATTCACCGACGGAAGATTCCCCGACAATAATTCATCGACTGGAGAATTCCCGACAGTAAAATTTCTCGACAAACAATTCAACGAATGGAAAATTCTTCGACAGATACGGAATAACAAACTTCCCTTCACACTATCTCAGCTTAGGACGAGCAGGAAAATACTGGCGTGTTTAACAGTTTTTTTTTATTATTTTGTTTAACCTGTTTTCACTGATTTTTGATACTCTCTTTAGTTAGTAAGGTTATACCACGCAAGTAATCGGAAAGGGTTCTCTTTTCATAATTCCTTACAAGGGCTGCTATTCGTTGAGCCCAATCACGGTGCTTTTTAGGAGGAGGGGGGCCTTCCAGCCCTCCTTCTTATTGCTCTACCTGAAGCTCATGGAAACTTTGTTCCGTTGTATTTCTTTTGCAAACTTCTATATATTGGGATGGTCTGCTGAAGCTTGCGCCTCGAACGCTCGGTACCATTTTTCTATAGAGTTGTTCGTTTTTGGTAGCCCTTCTACCACAGTCTCGCAACAATTCCACATATCATGGGGAAATCGTGGTGAGCGGCGGCGTTGGTGTAGTAGTCCACAATTGGCTGGGCATCCTCGGGTAGCATATTCTTCTCACAAGGAATTTCAAATGCATCGACTACATTTGCTGTGGGCTCAAATATAACGCTGGCAGTAATTTCAGTGTCAAAGCAAATTCTGCATCGATTTCTCACTGATTCCTTAGGCCTTCTGATTGAATTTTGATGTGAATGCTCTGTGCAAAATGGAAGAAGCATCCACGGTACTTTGAAGCTGGAAATTCTTCAGCAAATGCACTTATCATGCTACTTTCGAAATCCGTGAGGATGGTAGTTGGTGACACCTCAGGAATTAATCCTTTTAACTTTTGCAGCTAACGAATGTAGGCATTTTTTGTTTTGTCCGGTAATAGCATATACAGTAATGGAATTCAAGCCATGTAGTGTGAACAGGTAACGAAACAAGTGTGACACTGTTTGAAATGTCCCGTCCACGTACCAATGTGCATTTTGAGCTAGGAGTGCAATATTTCTTCTCGTATAAAAATCAGCATTTTGTCGTCATTTGTTTCAGAATCGTATAGTAAAAAAGATTCCCCATTTTTTCTTAATGCGTATTCTTGTTGAAAAAGGATGTCTCTTCGATGGAGTGGCAAAGCCGGAGCAGCTTCTTCCTTTGTACGAATATTTCTTATGGCTCTCTTTATGCTGGAAACTTTCGGCAAAAATTTTGCAGTAAGCTGGCTAAGTCCAATAGATGCAGTAGAGATGATATGATGTCTTGGGTACTTATCGCGTTTTTACGTACCTTATTATAAAGTTTAGCTTTTTACTTCTGTGGCATACTCTCCAACTTTTTTAAGAACAGTCTCTCCAAGTGTTGCACCTCGAGAATTGCAATTTATTTTGTAGTAATAGTGACATCTCCCAAAAATGTTTTCGTCCTGTTTGTCTTTTTGGTATAAATATCCATCAAGCAACCACTTTTTCTTCCTTTTTTCACTAAGAACAAATCAACAGCCATTTCACGATGTTAAATGTTGGACAAACTTATTCCAAATAAATAATTTGAAGAGCTTGCCATTCTTTTATAACTACCTGGTGATCTTTACGTCTAATCCCTTCATTGAATTCCATTAAATTGATATAATAAACAAGAAACAATTTGAAGAGGTTATCATCCTTTTAATACCCAGTTAGAGAGAGTTAGATAATTCCGACGTCCTGAGCCGATATAAAGTGTAAGGGGAAGTTTGTTATTCCGTGTCTGTCACCCTTTCAAATCCAACTTTAGGTACATCCTCGTGAAGGGGCAAGGCTCAATGGCACACGTGAGTCCTACCTATCTTGTTATGATTCCTCGTACCTATCAGCTGTAATCAAAAATACACAGAGGAGAGGTAAACATATAAACAAGCCTTAACCTGTACACGTAGATTATAAATGTGTATATTAGGCAATATAAGAGACGGAGGGTACAGTAACAAATAAAACAACAAGGGTTCAAAACAGGACCAGAGTCGATCCTATTATCCATCCATATCAAATTCATATAATAAAATAGGAGACCTCAATACGTCTGAAAAATTGTCTCTGATTTTACGAGAATCATAAAAATTATTAAGTGTCTAGTCAGTTACAACTGAGAGCTTTAATGCAATACAATATAATAAAAGTTAAAATTAGATCAAATTATAAAATGGCTCATTATCGAAATAAATATAGAAAGTAAATATTTCAAACATATTGAAGCACTGGCGGACAGTATATGAAACTGCTAATTAAAAATAATACAGATAATTGGCATCTTATCAGCTGCGAGCTGCGAAGGGAAGCTCCAAGGTAAATTTGCTTAGACGCCGTCGACGCCATCAAGCACGCGCACAGCAGGACGAAGGAAGACACAGCTGAACTGACGATTTTGGCACCAGAAGATGGTTGCGTGCGATGCAAGGAAACCTTATTGGAATAAGTAATCAAGGTGTGCTTTGAACGGGGCCCATAATTTTCTACAGAATTATATATTGTGTTCCTCACTGCAGCTTTGAACCAAATGTATACTTCCAACGATGAAGAAAATTCTAACAGGACTGGACGATATGAACATCACAAACGGTATCCTAGGACCTAGAGGATATAGAAGACATAAGCCATAGGAGTAACAAAAATGGCAGAAACGGGTACTGGGTACTGATGAAAGCTCATCAGGACGTTGGAAGCAAGACATAAGTAAGACAGGAAATCACCTGGTAATTCTAAGTGTAGGGCTGATTCTGGTACACACGTAAAATGCGGCTTAACTGTCGACGATAAACGGTAAACGATAATTACATCAGATCAACTAAGCCGTGTTCTTACACCGTTACATCCAGAATAGATCTCTCTGTCTCAAAACAAGACAACCAGTTAAACCTACTTATATTAAGAAAATACAAATTCTAGATAACCATGCTAAAATGATATATTTTCCATACTTCCTGTGCCCTGTAACGAAGTGTCCAGTGCGCGGTCTAAATAAATTTTAAATTAAATTTTGTGACAGCGTAGTGCAGCGAAAAGGCGCTGGTGGCGCTCGGATTCAGGATTGGTACCCGTCTCCCACCTTGTTTCTAGCGTCAGTAGGTCTCCCCGCCAACATAAAAATTATTAGCAACATTTTAGAATGGGAACGGGAGGTATAAAGGCGAGCCCCAGCTCCGAAACTGGTAACTTGAGTCGTCCGATCCAGTCAAGGAAGAACTTCAACCGAGATCCAGTTAGACGCCGTTTAGATTACCTGTTACCCAAAAAATCCAGTCCAGTTAAAACACTTGTCCCAGTTAGAGTAAAGATTTTAATCCCAGTCAACTACAGTTTGTTTGCAAAGTCAAGTCCGCCCGTGTAACATTCGTTCGCCCGTTTGTTTAGGGGTCATATTGCCCTTTTTCAATTCGAACTACGAATTGTTATCAGCTAAGTGTGGAAATATATATCTAGCGTAAATCACTACGAGTCGTTTCCCTGTGAGGTTACGCTGTATATAGGACCAGTCGAAAAGTTTGATTTGAAATAGGAACTGGGGTCATATCCCTAATTTTTATTACTTACTTAAACTTCAGAAAAGATTATTTAAGGTATAATTCGCTTTCTCAGGAGCTTAGGGGTTGTTTTCCCTTTTTCAACGGAGCTAGCGAATTTATACGTAGGGTTTTGTAGCCTTACTCTTTAAAAGAATCCTTTTAATATCCGATTCAAACCTGTCCCCAATTCTACGTTAAATTCCATATTTCCTAACCCATTACAGTGGTACGAAGAGTAACTAAGGGAGCGTATGAGCTAAAATACGCTTACCAAATTACACTCACTTGTTGGCCCCAGTCGAGTTGCCTGCAGGCGGACGTAACAGAAATTCCAGGTTATAATTCCGTAAGTTGAATTCATTCACACCGAAAATACTGATTATCCTGGCCGCGGACCGCATCAAGAGCTAAAGCGCAGCTCGCTTGGACTAGTTGCAGTTGCCATTGCCCGTAAATGTAAATTTGGGTACCAGAAATACGATAATTCTTTTATTACAGGAGCCCCCGCGTGCAAACCTAACCTATTTGGGTTTCCACGTGCTGCCGTAAAATTGTATTCCCTAGAGTTTGTTTGCATGCAATTTGGGTTGCATACCTAGGTGTATATAAACAACGTTAAGATTTCATATTCTGTGTATTTAATTGTAAATAAACGATATTAATTACTTTTAGTAATAAATAAGTACATTCTATACTGTGTGTGTATGTCTGCATGTAATTAACTATTGCAAATATAAATAATAAAGTGTTTAATCCACTACCGTTGCATAGTTTCTTTAGTTTTACACAAGAGCACTGGACCTGAGCTATCCAGAGCATTCCAACCCCTAGGCTAAAAAGGGTTGGACCGTTACAGCCAGAAATTTTTAAGTTAATAGGATATCGTGCATATTGTTCTTAAAATGATCTTCAGGTAGAACATTGCAACAAGACAGATTCCATTAAATCACTTTGGAACTTAAACATGTTTGATTTAAGTAATAATAAATTGAGTCATTTCGAGAGAGGTATGTATTAACCTCCTATTCTTCCTTTAGAAAATATATCCAACCTTTACACTAGCACTATGGTAACTTTAAGTTGCTATTTAAATACCAAAGAGCGTGTTCGTTATACCGATTTAGAAAAATGATATATCTAGGAATTAAAGAATACCAATAGCAAGCTCATTATGTTACAACATTAGTAGGAAATTTGCATAATGAAAATCCGGTTATTAATAATGATATTTATGCGATTTATATCAATTACTACAAAAAAGCGCATCAGACACATATACTGTTTTGGATTTAGTCATTAGTGATGTTTGAATTCCATGTGTTGTTTGTGTTATAAAGTGGAACTTAGAGCTGTGTTTGTTTCCGTGTATTTTTCCGTGGTCTGATATTTAATATATCTATTGTACATAAGAAGATGCAATTACAATTGTTGATGTTTTTCGTCTTTGCAGATGTGTGCACAGGTGGGAAGGTAAGTAACATAAAAATGATTAAATGCTAATACATTTGCTAAAACGGGCTTTCTCTCGCTAAGATTAAGTAAATATAAGGAACACCTTTTACTTCGAAGAGAATCCGAAGTTTTAGCAAGCCACATCGTTACTAATCGTTTCTAACATGAAAAATGTGCTGAATAGGTGACACCAGTAAAATTTAGAAATTTCTATATTACATCATAAAATTTTTACAGGTTAACGAATGATCACGTTGTGGACAGTCAAGGTTAACTTTGGTTATGTGATGTTGGTAACTTTCAGTACATCTTGTTACCCAGATATTTATTTACGAACCGGACTGCTAATAGTTTATTTGAGGGAAACCGTTTTAGTTTCATAGATAATAGCGTTACATCGATCGGTTATGTCTAAACCACATTTTTTGCTAAACCGTAGTATTTACTGTAGACGTCAAGGTCTGGAAAAAACCTTGGCAGTCTTTTTCAACTGTCTTCCAGTTTAGTCCTGCTTGTGTTTGTAAGTCGCCTTCCCATCTTCGTAGCAGACGACCTGTGGACCTCTGGGTTCTTGACGAATGCTTGCCTGAAGGATTTTACTGAAGTGTCCCGCCATTCTCCATCAACACTGTGCCTAACCCATGACTCATCGAGAAATATAATGGTGTAATTATTTTTTCTGTTCTTCCGAATTTCACGTAAATACCTATGGCGCCACGTAATGCTTTCTTCTTTTTCTAACAGCAATCCGCGTCTTTCTCTTTTTTCATATTGAAATCCTGCTTCAATTAACATCCTATACAGAGAGTGCTCTTTGAAAAGTTTCGCAAATCTTCATCTTTATGTACCCTCCCTAACACAGTTTTTAAAGTTGGAAACGTATTTTGAAAATGAAACTGGTGCACAATTCTTCTAATCCGGCTCCATGTGAGTTCAGAATATATAATTGTTCGTGAAGTGGATATTTTATCGGGCTGCCGTCTTTTTTTAGGTGATTGAATACCATCGGGCAAACTATGTACCTTCTTTTTTAATTTTGAACAGAACTCTTTCCTACACTCCCGTCATTTCAGACACATTTTTCAGAACATCACCCACAGACTCGTCAGTACCTTCATTATTAATGTGATAATTTATAACATTTAACAGCAATTGCTTTTCACGTCTAGTAAAACTTTGACCTGCCTTAAGTAAGCGTTCCATGGCAATTTACAACTAAAACTGTTTGAATAATAATTTGCTTATACATATAGTAAAGACATGGTATGAACAGGAATTTATAGTAATTAAACAAATTAAATACCCATTAACAAATTCCTGAGTATTGTCGTTATTCTCCATGTATATGACTCATTTTAAAAATCATATTAGTTTACGAAGAGAAATTCCTCATTGTATATAACAAAACAAATTAAAAACTTAACAATATTATCTTGGTTGGTTAATATTATTTTTGCTTGAGAACTTCTGAACACCTACCTCATTTCAACAAAATAAACCCGACGTGCTATTGTTAAGAGATTACGAATACTGGCAACAATGTCATTTTTTGCCCCAAAAGAAAAGCATTGCCCTATCTTCTCCATGCTGCACGGCGGCTCTGAAACGCACTACAGTTTGTTGCTTTAGAGGTTCATTTTCTCTCGCTTGATCCGCTAGGTATCCTGAGCAGTTCTATTTTAATTTCGTTGCGTATTCGATCATGTCATCGGTTTCGTTCTTGGTCTGGTTTCTTCTCACCTAATTATGTCCTGAAGTTGCATTGCACTACTGCTGTCATTTTATAGGAAAGTCAAAAACTGTGTAAGTTTTTTGCTCTGATCTTGCCAATATTTAGGTGAATTGTTTAAGTGTTACACAGTATGTATGATGGAACTAGAAGTAAAAGCTTGAAGGTCTGAACCTACTTCCTTAAACCAATAACAAACCATTTGAAAAGCCAAAGTATACGTGGTGAAATTACAGTAACATAGCTTTGTTTAAAAAAATTGTGCTAGAATTTGCATTGGGGCTCACATTGACAGTCAATGTGAGCCCCAATGCAAATGCTAGCGCAATTTTTTTAAACAGCCTTTCGTTTAGTTGTTTCGTGTTCTTGTTTCAATTTTGGGATTTTTGCGGAATTGTGGGTGTGAGAGGACTTCCACCTGGACTTTGGTGGTGAGAGGTTGTCCTTTTGATTGCTAATGTGAAAAGGTGTTCCGACATTTTGACGAATTTCAGGTTTCTTGGATTATTTGGGACATCTATCAAATTCTCAATTAGATTCTGCAAGCTGCTTTGATGTGCAGTAGGACAGTTTTTTTCCCCAGCGGTTACTATATGTGCGCCTTGGTCGTCTTTGTATACGTGTATGTGTGGAGTTTATCACGATTAGTCACTTGGAGTCATCTTCTAACTTCCTGACACTGCTGCCCTAGTCAATGCTACAGCGAAATCTACGAGCGAGGGACCTTCTGCACCATTTACATAACTTTGGGATACGGGATACGTTACCTGAACTGTATTCGGAAGCTCCTACTTGCCGCCACCACATGTCGCAGCTTTTAGATCTATTGCCTGACTTCGACGGTTGTAACAATAGCATCATCATCATCATCAACAGCCTTTCCGTACCACTGCTGGGCATCGGCTTCTTTTGTGCCATGTGGTTTTCCTCGGCGCTCAGGTAGAAACACAGGGGACCTACAGTTTAACGTCGAATCCGAACTACAGAAATTCCAGGGAAGTTTTGTAGCATTAAGATCCCACGGTTGCACACCGGATTGGGAAATTGTGTATGGTGGGTTGCAAACAAGACTTTTATAAATCTGCATAGTACGGCTCAGGTTTCGAACCCAAGCAAGAATCAACGTTTTACTCAGAAGGCGAGCGCTCTACAAACTGAGCTACCACCACACAACAATAGCATAGATAGATGGTATTCCTCTCCTATTGGCACATTAGGTAACATAGAATTGCCAATCGGGTCCGTAGGCTGCCAAAATCCTGTGACATATATGTTCTTGGCAATTTGACGTGGGTCACAGAGACATAGGTGGATCTAATCAATCCCCTATTGACTGTTTTGAGAGTGCGCCAGTGCAATTGGTTTTTAGGTGTTATTAAAACAGAAGTTGTTATCTAATCGACAGTGAATAATCACCTGAGCGGACCAATTAAGGGTTTAATTATTCGATCCAAGTGTCACTAGTAAACTGCCTGTGCAACAGAGTGAAGGGCGTGGGCCTCCCGGTGAGTTACACTACAGCACTTAATAACATCAACAGATTGGTGAGTTCTTTTTTTTATGTTTCCATATGTGGCGTCCCTTACTTGCGACCCTAGTTTATCATTGGTTCATGCACGGCTCAATTCCAACACTCCACCCTTACGATAAGTATACAAGAAATATGTGAAGCTTGGATTCTTTGAAACAATCTTGTTTGGAGTTGAACAAAAACGTTCCTAACATAACGTTTATTATAAGATTGACTAGTCGCTACGAGAGCGTGTACAAGAGTGCATGACAAAGAACAGCTTAAACAGGTAGCAGGTACCTGGGTCCCAGGAAGCGCCTTTCTAAGTCCCTTACTCAGGTCTAGGTATTCCTAGAACTGTAAACAGAAATACTTCTGGGAAAACCACAGGCATAGGCAAATAAACACTTAGACGTCTGACGGTAATACACTACTAGAATCAGTACAAATATTACCGGACTTGCAGTCTAGGTGGCGCATCTTACCAAAATCCTTACTAAATTGTAGGTAAGCAAAGTGAATATTGTAGGGAAACTAGGAACACTGAGCGTTGTATGGAATGGTTTTGCTGGGCCATAGTAGAGAGTCCAAAAGCCAGGTAAACGCGGATTATGACCATTTTGAGGTGCGTTAGGCTGGACATTCATTGTAACTAGTTTCAATAATATTTGAAAACACATAATACTGGAATCTGGTAGCAGTCAACAAGCAAACCTAAGAGAAATATATTTGAAAGACAGATTTCAACAAATTAACTTTTATTGCACACTTGAAATACGAACAAATATGTTAATTGTGAGATATTATACGTACTTTAGAACTTAACCTATTTTTACTTCTTATAAATTTGGATTCCCACGTTGTTTGCTTTTGCAAACGTACCAACAATGTGTACCGAACAATAAATTGCCTGTGTTCTTTACACGGTTCATTAATGTTTAAAAACGTGGGCATCATATGATTAACATAATTTATACATAATTCATATAAAGTAGCGAGTACATTTAAATTACTTTTAATATTAGGATAGTGCTTAACAAATACTTTTAAAGTTAGTTTTACAATAAAATTCGTTAAACTGTTTGGTGGGCATAATTTTCCGTAAATTGAAATATTATCAGTGCGATAAGCCTTCTGTTTTATTAGTTCATCTTCAAGATTTGTATGAAAATCGGATGAACTTTTTAATGAGTTTTCACATAAACTGCACTTCTGCACAGCTCCTTCACAAGCAATAAATAGTCTTCAAATGAACTTTGTTCGCATGATTTATTCTGCTTTAAGAGGACTTATTTTACTGTACTAAGAATATTGGAACTAATAAATAGGTAATTAATACTAATGCCCTTCGTCTGTAAATACTTAAATATAATTACCAGCAGTACGAAAAGACGTTATCGTAATTACATTTTAACAGCAGAACGACTAATATTGGTATTTTCGTTGTGTACTTCCGTATTACTATACTAATATTATACTAATCTCTATTGACTTACCCGGAATTATTTTAATTGTTAGAACGAATGTTAGGCTAATATCCTATTGCTCATAAGAGTACCACAAACATTAGTTGCGCAAAAATTGCAGTTTTTTGAGTGCAATAAGTGAAAACAAAACAGAAACACTGATCAATAAAAAAACGTTTTATATTTTGCTAAATTTGTTTTGTTGTTGGTATTTAAATGGCAGGTAATAATAAAAATCTATAATACCTATAAGCTTTAAAAGCAAAAAATGAAGAATTTAATTGTTTTATTAAAGGTATGCGAAGTATAAATTGGGACTATAATGAATTTCTAATGTTTTCGTATAAATAATCAAGTACCAACATGTTAAGTTTGACATTAGGTAGTCAATTGTTTTGGTTTATCTTAAGTGAAACTGCCAATACCGACCATGTCTTTTTTAATTGAACTTGAAAAACGTGAGTTAATCCAAGAAGTGTACAATAAACAACAAAAAATAGTCCATATTCGGCCTCTAAGGAACTTAAAGTTTAAGGATTTTGTAAAAACACTGTTTATAGAGTTTGAAAAAAATAAATGAAGGTGGTGTAATAGAAGGATCGGGGAAATTTGAAGTAAATTAACCGAAGATCAAATACGGAAAATTGTAAAATTATCCAAGACTTTGTCAAAATTCGCAAAACAATATAATGTCAGATCGCAATATATATAGAATTTTAAAAGGGAGAGGAATTAAACGTTTCCGCAAAATAGGTTTTCCAAAATCGACTGCTCCTTGCTGGTTTATATTTCTTTTGTTAAAATCTTGTAATACAAATAAACATACAATAGTTAATCGCCAGGGATTACGGCTACTTTCCAGGTAAGGGTAGGCAGCTCGGGCAAAAAATCGCATGACTTTGCTAGCGCCATCTCACTCTTACTACTAGTTTATAGAAACGTAGCGCCGTGCTAAATTCGGAAACACACCGATACAAGGCGCCCTCTTGTGACACAGTCCAACCGAGCCTAGAATTTCGTGACATTACGTCAGACGTCTAAGTGTTTATTTGCCTATGCTTATACTATAATTAAGATAAGCTTGCAGTAGATGGCGTTTTGGATGCAAAAGTACGTTTTATTGTGATGGTTTGACAGTTTTCATTCAAATAAGTTGATCAACTACTTTCAGGATTTTATCTTTGCTTAAAGTGTGACATGAATGCTATAAAATTGAATAAAGATAAAGTATGGTAATCCTCAACTTAAATAAATTACAATTCTTGCTTACAAATCACCATCAAAGACTTTTTTGATGAACTTGTTATTATAAATTGTCATCTTTAGTACCATACACACATTCCCCTTCCTCGTTTTCTCTCAGGTCTTGCTTCCAATGTTCGTCTGGGGTTTCTATTCTCGTTCATCCTCACTACATGCCCATACTGTTACAGCTGTCGATTTTCTACTTCATAGACTAGTGGGTTTACCCCTATTTCCTGTCTGGTAACTATGTTTCTTATGCGGTCTCTTTTGGTCCTGCCCACCAATTTTCCCAGGTATTTTATTTCTCCTACTGTTATTCTACTTCTAGTTTTATCCTGTATCGTCCAGCTCTCAGATCCATAGGTTAAAGTTGGTACATATGTGCTGTTGTGTATTCATAGTTTCCTCTGTATATTGATTTGCTTCTCTTGCAACAACTGAACTGAACTGTCACTCGGCGATCAGTCAACACCAAATCTTCAACTTTCTTTAGGGACTCCCTGCTTCAAGAGGTCTTCCGCACTTTGGGTCATCCTGAATGGACTCCGTGTCCCATTTGCATTGCTTACATCAAAATTTAACTTGAAAATAGGACGGGCTATTTTCCCCATACATAGCCACATTTTCTCATGGATATTCTTTGGATTATTGCCTTCTTTCGATAGAAATTTTATGACGCTTAAATCTTAAGTGAGTTGTATCAAACTTGGAGGATACATTCTAAAATGTCACAAAGACTTGATGTAGTAAAATTATTACGATAGCATTTTGTTTCCATAGGTAGGTAGATAACATAAAAAACTCCCCTCGTATGTGTATTTTCAGGGGTAATATAATAAGTGGTATGATTATTACCGATAATTGTTTGGAATATTAATGAATTGTAATCCCAAAGCTGAAAATACAACGAGTCCGCAGGACGAGTTGTATTTTCTTGCATTGGGATTGCCAATGAATTGATATTCCAAAAAATTATAGGTTATTAATCATACCACGAATAATATTTAGGACGACAATATATCGATTTGAAATAAAGAAAAATCGTGTCACCATTTTAATTTGAAGTAATTTACAGAAGTCAAAATCAAAAATTGTCCCCAACGATCGCTCATATTGAAAAATAAAGATAACTGTCAAAACACATAAATTTGACGTTTATAATTTAAATCATTATTTTCACTTGACAGTTAGTAAAACAAAAACTAAGCAGGTTTATCACCGTGAAAATACAGCGACAAGCTATATTTTCACTGTAGTTCCGATTCTATTGGCTGAATTTCAAAATTTGAAATCCACTGATTGGTTGTTAAGCAAGGAGATATATTGTCAGGGGTAATATAATAAGTGGTATGATTATTACCGATAATTTTTTGGAATATTAATGAATTGTAATCCCAAAGCTGAAAATACAACGAGTCCGCAGGACGAGTTGTATTTTCTTGCATTGGGATTGCCAATGAATTGATATTCCAAAAAATTATAGGTTATTAATCATACCACGAATAATATTTAGGACGACAATATATCGATTTGAAATAAAGAAAAATCGGGTCACCATTTTAATTTGAAGTAATTTACAGAAATCAAAATCAAAAACTAACAACGTGAACACTAAAGAGAAAAATTAGGGTCATTTTATTTTAATTCGTTACAGTATTTAAATCATTATTTTCACTTGACAGTTAGTAAAACAAAAACTAAGCAGGTTTATCACCGTGAAAATACAGCGACAAGCTATATTTTCACTGTAGTTCCGATTCTATTGGCTGAATTTCAAAATTTGAAATCCACTGATTGGTTGTTAAGCAAGGAGATATATTGTCAGTATATTACTATTAGTTATTTTTATTCAAGCACAAATTCTGTTTTTTTTTCAAGGATTTATTTGGGCTTTAGTCTGCTTTTACAGTGTGGTATGAGGTTTTTTCCATCATTTTTACAAATATATTTTTCCGGTAAAGCAGAAACAATAGTCAGGAACTCACAGAGCAAACAGTTTGTCATTTATTACTTCTACGACTCAGGGGTCTCCAAACTACAGCCCGCGGGCCAACACCGGCTCTTCAGCACCACAAATCCATGCCTGGTATCCGGCCTGCCATGGTTTATTTTGATTACATTGTAAAATTTACAATGTAAGTAAATCATACAAAATAATAATCAGAGGTTTTTATTTAACGATCAATTAAGAAACACAATAACTGACATACATAATGAAATTGAACATTTTACTTAATTGTAATTAATGATACGAGATTTATCCTAAAAACTTACAATAAGTGACATACATAGGTAATTCACATAATAAAATTAAACATTATAATTATGATTAATGAGATTTATGAGCTGTAACTTTCCACTGACAATTGTTTGCAGTTGTGGATCAAGTTTACTAGTGGAAATTATCAGCAGCAACTTCAAGTGCTCCTCAGCTAATTAGGATCTGTAAATATTTTTTTGTATATTTCATTTTGGAGAATGTTTTTTCACACAGATAAGTAAGAGCGCGGAAAAATAGCCACGAGCAACTTTATGCAACTGATCAAACTGTGTGAGTGGAAGACTCTTATAAAATTCCAGCAATGACGACTTTAAATATTTTTCTTGAAAAATATCGTTACACTGCAAATCAATCATTTCCATATGAAGTTCTGGGACAAGGGTTTCTATATCAGCGTTAAAAGGATTTTGAAAAATCTTGATATTGCTTTCAATTGCATCAAAATCTTAAACATGAGACTCAAAATTTATTTTTAAAGCACCCAAAGCTAAACTTGCGAAATCTACCGGAAATGGGGTCTCAGTTTGCTGACTGAATGTTTGGCATGTGTTAAAATGCGTGAAACATTTTTTGTTCAATTGAGATTGAAACAAATTTGTAGTCGAAAGGACTTAATATTAGTGTATAAATCAGACAGAAGCTAGTTTTCTCCTTGTAATTTTAAATTAAGGTAGTTCATATGTTTAGTTAAATTTGTATAAAATGATAACTTCCATAACCACTCATTGTTTTGTAACTCAACCAGAGGATGATTCCTTTCGTTCATGAAAATTTCTATTATTGCTCGGAGCTCAAAAAATCGCGTTAGAACTTTTCCGCAGCTAAGCCAGCGTACTGCAGTATAATATGGTAGATCATTTTCTCTAATCTCTTCAATAAACTCGCGGAATTGACGATGATTGAGTGCATGTGATCTGATATAATTGACAGCTGACATGACTGGCTTCAAAACTTCTGACACATCCAAGCATTTTCCTCACAAAGACTGTTGATGAATGATGCAATGTACGATTAACGGTTTTGAACCACCGTAATTTTCTACGGCCTTTGATACGAGAGCAACGACACCTTTATTTTTTCCGTTTTTGCCACCATCGGTAGTGATACACTTCAAGTTTTTCCATTGAAGATTGTTTTTGTGAACAGCATTTTCAACTCCTTTAAAAATATCTTCTCCAGTGGTCATGCCGTGAATACTATGAACGTCAAGAAGCTCTTTATACACTTCATAACTTTTATCTATCCCTCGAATAAAAATTAATACCTGAGCAGTAATTGAAACATCTGTTAACTCATTCAGGACCAAAGAGAACCACTCTAAGTGTCGATTTTTGTTAGACAATTGAGTTAATATATTTTATGCAATATCATCTACTCTTGGAGCCACAGTGTTTGCTGACAAACTGATGTTTTTAAATAAATTAGCTTTTTGTGGACACATTTCTTCTGCTGCTGCAATCATGCAATCCTTAATTAATGCGCCGTCAGTAAATGGTTTCCCATGTTTCGCTATTAAATGAGCCACGCAGAAACTAGCACGAGTTGCTGCTTCTTCTTCAGCATTTACTTTCTTAAACAACAATTGTTCAGATTTCAACTCACGTTTCAAAGATTCATATTTTTCTAACCGTAGGCTTCCTGCAAATTTGGAGTAATTCTGAGAATGTTTGATCTCATAATGACGTTTTATATTGTATTCTTTGTGGAATGATATTGTTTCAATGTAAAGTATACACATTGGCATATTACTTGACTCAATCACGAAATATTTATATCCCCATTGCTCTTTAAATGTTCTGCACTCACTATCTATCTTTCGTTTATTTTCCATATTTATACAAATTCACACAAAAGGGATGTAACTTCAAATCAAAATAATGCCAATTAATACTATAAAGAGCAGTTGTTCTGCTGTAAACAAAATGCACTGGTTTTATCTTTAAGACACTTTTAATTAAATTAAACACTCACAATTAAACACACTGTATTTTCACTAAGAAACTATAGTCACCAAACACACTAGTCGCACTATATTTCGCTTTTCAGATCGCACTTGTCGCTCAGAATTCAAACTTTGGAACTGCCCAACTCTCGGTTGCCTCGCGTATTTGTATCACGCGTCCTTGGTGCGTAGAACATATTCGAAAACTCTTGAAAGTACTCGAATCTTCTAGACAAGCGATCACGCAGCAGAACTTTTCCAGAACATGTTTTGGCTCTGCTACTCGCTACAAGATGGCGTTGTATACTTCGACTAACCAAGCATAATTGACGTTTTTGTGTAATGCAAGATGGCGCTATACTTCTGTAGCTGTGCCACGTCCTGCACTTAACTTCTCTACTCTCCGCAAGATGTCACTACTATACATTTAGCATGGTCGTAAGTAGTCGTAACAATACATAACGCATAGTACGCGCATCGGCTATCTCCGCCGCAATGAAATGTCCTTGACACTTACCCGTAAGTACCAACCGAAATTGCGAACGGAGCGGAGTCCACCCCCGCTCCCTGCTGCATAGATATCTCATTCGCCGGCTAGTACGAAAATTTACGTGTAATTCAAAACTACAGTATGTTGGTATGATGAGCTAGCTAGGTCTTGGCCCTTGGGACTTAGTGGAGGAGTCAGTGTGGCCCTTAGGCTAAAATGTTTGGAGGCCCTAGGTTGTTTTTTCCTAGGGACCCTGTAATACGCGTTGTCAGTCGAGGTCACAGTGAAATGCGGCCTATCGGCCGCGTGTTCGAACCCCAGCTGAGGCGATGACCGTATTTCACTTAGTTAAGTTTAGGGTGCATGTTGC
>JABXWE010018150.1:0-28748 GCA_014611495.1 Limonius californicus | reverse complement strand
AGTAGATAAAATAGTATATTATACTCGTTTCATAACGGGCATTGTAGCACTTGTTCCATTGGAGCACTCCTCGCTACGCTCGTCGTGCCCCAAACCCACGCGTGCTACAATAAGCCCGTTATGAAACTCGTATAATAATATACTATTTTATTACTCTATGGGCACCTTAAGATCAAATTAGATTTAAAATGACAGAAACAGAAAATCTACACGATTCTCTAACCCGTTAAAAAAATAAACAATACTAAAAAGTAGAAATGGTTGGAGTTACTATCTATTGTGGTTTATTTTACGTTATTACTGAATTTTTAAATAATATTGATAATATAAAAGGTCTCAGTTTTTGCTTGTATGGAACTAAGCGAAGTAATTCTTTTTGTTTAACCCTTAACTGGTGACGTCAGATTTTAGTTACTTAACTGGTGTCATCAAGACTCCAATGATTTTAAATAATTATTTAATATTTTTAATTTGGAAAAAATTACTTATTAAGTAACATTCGTTACTATAGTCATATATGAGCCAAATCTACAGTAGGCATTCCATTTATTTATTTCCAATAACAAGTAATACAAGGGCAAATAAAAAGTTGTACTTAACAAGATATTCCACACATAGTTACAGTTATTTAAAAAAATTAAATGAAATTTATCTTTTTGGATCTAAATATCACTCATAACTAAAACATTTAAACTCTATGGAATAAGAAACTGTGAGAGAGTAACTCGAGTGGCCGATTGGTGTACACGTGCACGCGCGAGTTCCGACCTTTTAGTGTTTTAAAAGCAAGTTTTGAACTTAAATAGTTAAAGTGCTTTATTGAGAACTCGGTAAGAGTAATTTTAGGGGTGCTCCCCAAACCTAGCCTATTTTTTCCTTTTAATTAAAATTTGTGTCCTCTTTTTTCCTTTCCTGTTTCACGTTTTGTGCACAGGTGGGAACAACACATACAAATATGTTAAAATTACCAGCAAATAATCTCAATCCAAGTTAATACATTAATAAATAATTAATATAATCTGACTCCTTCAAGAATGGAGACTTCTGACTACAGAAGCCTTCTAGAATCTCAACAAATGAATACCCTTAACATTACAGAACCAGAAAAAAACAAAAATGTTCAAATCAAAAAAGTTATTAACTTTCCACCCGCTAATGTTTTTCCAAGCAAAGAACAAGCAATAATCCTCAATGCAGTGGAAGGCCCAACCTTGAAAGATTATATAGTCGCAGCTGGCAATATAGTTGAACCGAAAAACATTTTATTTGCCTCGAGAATTTCGAACAACCGCATATGTGTATATCTCGATACGAAACAATCTGTAGACAATTTAATAGACAATCACAACACATTAAATATTGATGGTAAAGAAGTTGGAATCCGCCGTCTTGTAACTCCAGCGCGACGGATAATTTTATCCAACGTGTGCCCTTCTATCCCCCACGAGGTTTTGATTCATTTAGTTAAAGGGCTAGGATTAAAACCTGCTTCACCTATGTCCTTCCTTAGAGCCGGCATACCAGGAGATGAATACGGTCATGTTTTAAGTTTTCGCCGACAGATATATATCCAGCCTAACGTAGAAGTTGAGCTACCTTCATCCGTAATGATAAAATTTGAAGAAACAAATTATCGTATTTTCTTAACTTTTGATGATCTAAAGTGCTTCATTTGCAAAACTCCTGGACATATAGCTAATCAGTGTCCAAATCAAAATGCACCAGCTCTAAATCAGCATATCGTTACCTCTCTACCTAACACAATTGAAGATAGCCAAAGAAATAATGCTACTACAGAAGCTGCTGTTTCTACTTCTCACGACAATCTCCTTCAAAACAACTCAACAGAACACGGTCTTAAAAGAAATGCTTACTCAACGGCAAGCTCTTCTATAGAACCTATAACTATTGAAGAAGAAGGTACTGCTGATAATCGACATGCGAGCGTAAATCCCAATAAATCGCCTACCTTTCAGTCACCTAACGAAACCCCCAAAAAAGTTACAAAGAAACAAAAGCTAAACGACTCTACAGAAAGCCTGACCCCTATAACAGAATTACTGAAACCTGCGCAACTGTTTATTGAAAATGCGTCTCCACCTTTTATTTTAAATTTTCAACAAATTTGTTCCTTTCTGGACAACGTAAGTGGATCTCCTGATCCTCTTAGTGTCGCTCGATTATATACAGATGATGTACCCCAACTATTAGACATGATACATGCAGTATACCCGAATCTGACTCACCGTAGCATAAAATACCGGTGTACAAGAATTCAAAAGAAAATCAAAAAACAGTTAGAGTTTGAGCAAGCGTTTGGTGAAGATACCGACGCGTCATGCTCTTCCCAACTGAGTACGTACTAACATAAACATAACATAAATTTTAAAATTCATATTACAATGGAACATAAATGGGTATTTCACCCATCTTGAAAAGTTACAACTAATTATGTCAAAGGAGTATGTATCATTACTGTGCCTCCAGGAAACCAACTTTAAGAACAATGATTTCCATAGACTTAAGGGCTATAAGTGTTACTACAAAAATAGAAATAACCAAGTAAGAGCCAGTGGAGGGGTAGCTATATATATTAAAAATGAATATTTGTCTCAAGAGATTCTACTAACGACTGAATTGGAAGCGGTTGCAATTACTGTTCTATTTCCACCAATTAAAGTAACAATATGTAATATTTATATCCCACCAAACGTTAATGTTACTGTAGAAGAACTCCATAATTTATACACTCAATTACCTTCTCCTTGCTTTATTATGGGAGACTTTAATTCTCACAACACCGCTTGGGGTTCCCAAATTACAAATTTAAGAGGAAATATAATACAAGAGTTTATAGAAACTACCAGGCTAACTATTTTAAATTCAGGAGAACAAACAAGATTTAACTCTTTTAACGGAAATTTTTCAGCCATAGATCTCTCTATGTGCGATGCTAATGTATCCCCGTATTTTTCATGGGAAGTAGATTCGTATTTATATGGAAGTGACCATTTCCCAATCAAAATAACTAACAGTCTAGAAATTAAATCATATAATTTCCATGTTAATTTAAACTGGAATTTAAAGAAGGCTAATTGGAAGCAATTTACCGATACTGTCCAGCGTAACTTAAATGCAGATGAACCAGAAGAGAATGTAAATGAAATGGTGGATAATATAACATCTATTATTATAAATGCAGCTGAAGAAGCAGTTCACAAAATATCATTTCCCAAAAATCGTATGCCATCCCCCTGGTGGAACAAAACGTGTGAAGAAGCCATTAAACAAAGTAAAAATGCTTTCTACAAATTAAAAAGAAATAATTCTACTGAAAACCTATTAAATTTTAAACAACTTCGAGCAAAAGCAAAATTTATTATTAAGAAAAGTAAAAGAGACACATGGAGGAACTATACCGCTAGTATAAACATATCTACGCCTGTAGCTAAAGTTTGGAGTAAAATAAGAAAATTGAAAGGTATAGATACTACCCAACGCATCTCTGTACTGGAACAAAATGATCAAATACTAACATCAAATGAGGACATTGCGGAAGCACTAGCAGTTAGATTCCAACAGGCATCCAGTGATAGTAACTATAACCCCAATTTTATAAAACAGAAACAAAGGTATGACAATGAAGAATTAAATTTTGCAGCAAACGAAGAACACCCTCTCAACCTACCGATCTCAACTATTGAATTTGAAGATGCCTTAAATTCTGTAAAAAACTCTAGTCCAGGTCCAGACAATATCCCTTATATATTTCTCAAGAATCTACCAAACAATGGAAAACAATACCTCTTAAGAATATATAATACTATGTGGAAGTCTCAGCAGTTTCCTACAGCATGGTCTGAAGCAACTATTCTACCGATTTTGAAACCTAATAAACCTAAAACAGACGTCAACTCTTATCGGCCTATATCACTGACAAGCACCATGTGCAAGCTACTCGAGAAAATTATAAATAGACGTTTAATGTGGCATCTCGAATGGAACAATCTGATATCCTCTTCCCAAAGTGGTTTTCGCAAACACAGATCAACAAATGATAATCTTCTCATTCTTGAATCAGAAATACTGGAAGCGTTTGCCAATAATCAGAAACTTATAGGTATTTTCTTCGACATCGAAAAGGCATATGAGATGACTTGGCAAAATAGGATTATCAGGACTTTAATGCAGTGGGACATACAGGGGCGCATACTCTCTTTTATACAAAATTTTATAAAGAATAGAATGTTCAAAGTAAAGGTTAATGGAGTTTTATCACAAAAGAGGCCTTTGCAAAACGGTACTCCCCAAGGGTCTATTCTAAGTGTTACCTTGTTCTTGATAGCTGTTAATGATATGTTGCTCAATATTGAAAAACCAGTGAAAGCTAATTTATACGCTGACGACCTTGTAATTTATGCCAAAGGCAAAGACCTTAATGTAATAAAAGAAGCTTTACAAACATCCATTGATGGTCTAGAAAAATGGTCTAATAATGCAGGCTACAAATTTTCTACAGAAAAGACGAAATGTGTTCTCTTCTCCAAAAAGCTGGAACTTACTAAACCAACCCTCAGATTATATGGTAGAAAATTACAATATGCAGAGAAAATTGTTTTCCTTGGAATGGTATTTGATCAGAGATTAACCTGGAAAGACCATTTAAATGCTGTTAAAAGTTCTAGTAGTAAAGGATTGGCCCTCATGAAAACCTTGGCAAACCACAAATGGGGCGCAGATAGCACAACTTTACTTCATATATATAAAAGCCTCATACGGTCAAGACTCGACTATGGTGCGATTATTTATTCGACAGCTAGGAAATCATATCTCAAAATGGTAGATTCCATACAAAATTCTGCCCTTAGGATAGCATTTGGACTCTTTAGGAGCAGTCCTATAGAAAGTCTTCACAGTCTTACTGGAGAACAACCCTTATCTCTTAGAAGAAAGCAATTAACCTTAGCGTTTGCCGCTTCAATTTCGTCAAATCCAAAAAATCCAACCTACTGTAACACATTCAGCAACCGTTTTAAAATAATATATAATACTAAAAAAAATGTTCGTCCACCATTATACGAACGAATAAATAGAATATCTTCCGAAATTATGTTCCAGTGGCCAAAGATATCTCCTTTTGAAATTCCTAATATCCCTCCGTGGTCCCTAGCACCCCTAAATCTTAACACTAAACTAGCGCAATATCACAAATCTGAGACCCACCCCTCTATCATTCGAAGTGCTTATTGTGAGATGTGCGAGTGTTACGCGAACTCAAAATTTATCTACACTGATGCCTCCAAAACAGAAGACGGTGTGGGAGCAGCTTTTGTAACAACGGATACTAGGAAAACATACAAACTACCTACAGTATGCAGTGTTTTCACTGGAGAGCTCTATGCTATTTTCCAAGCTACCACTTATGCACTGGATGATCAAGTTCAACATCAAGGTTTAACCTATGTTATCTTCACTGACTCATTGAGTTCAGTACAAGCATTGCACCAGCTGTACCCTGCTAATCCTCTTGTACAATTAATTAAACAGCAATTGTCAAAATTTGTACCAAACTCCGTAACTATAGCTTATGTATGCTCTCATGTCGGCATCGATGGCAATGAAGCAGCTGATAAATTGGCCAAAGAAGGAACTACTTCTCAAAATCTGACACCTATTTATATGTCAACAGATTTAAAGAATAACTTTAAAGAAATTATGAAGAACGTATGGCAGCATCAATGGGCCAACAGCAACGCAAAACTGAAGGAGATTAAACCGTTAACAAAGGACCGTATGTTTCTTCCACCAAATAGAAATGACCAAGTAGTTATCTCTAGACTTCGTATAGGCCACTCCAGGATCACACACGAATACTTGTTTAAAAGAGAAGACCCCCCCACCTGTGATACATGCCAAACGTCTCTAACAGTAAAACACTTAATAACAGAATGTGCCAATTATGAGGAATTTCGACAACATTATGAAGTTAACGACAACTTAGCGATAGCTATTGGAAATCAAAAAGAAGAAGTTGAACGTACCTTACTATTTGTAAAGGCTGCTAATTTGTTTGATAAGATATAAGTATTAATGCATAGGTATTTGTGTATATATATATATATATATGTGATAATTGGTAATGTGTAGCTGCTAATGGCCTTTGTTGTTGAAGCGGCTTTACTTTTGTAAATAAAAAAAAAAAAAATAATCTGGCTTTTATATTGAAATTTCGAGTTCACGGAAAATTTCCCAATTAGCTGACTAAATTTTCTCCAGTCTTGCTAAGTAGAAAACGGACTTAATGTTTCTCCCACAGATTTGCACAAATTAAATTCTCTGCGACAGAACCTGTGGATAGTTTTGAATTATTTGAAATGCTCCAAAGCAATTCAAAATTCACTAACGGGACTCCCAAGAATTTGGCGTTTCGTGAAATTGCTCCACGAATCAAGACAAATCTTGTACAGGGTATTCAATCAACAACAGTGGGTATTACAGTTGAGATACGGCACCAATTCAAACACTGATTCTCTCAACTATAATAACCTTTCTACAGAATTATGTATGGCCACTTTCACGATTCAAACACCGGAAAATGGTCGATAAATATGTCTGCACAGGGAAAACGTACTACAGGGCACTCAAATAAACAAGCAAAGCAAGTCAAACCTTAATCTCTACTAACTTTACTGTTAAAAATGTCCTGGTAATCCTAGCGTTTTCGAACGACGGTACGCTGCTTGAATCGACCCCAAAAAGCTACCTGCGCGCGTTGGGCACTGGCTCGCTCCACTTCGGACTCGGTCACAGGAAAATCAAAATAATTAAACGTGTGAATACAACTGTAAAACACTGGAAAAATATGAATTCACTTTTAGGTAATTATTAGGAATTGTTAAACGGATTTATACTGGGCTGGTTATTTACAGGAACGGATTTTTAAACACTGGAAACTTTAAGAATATTCTTAAAGAAGGCGGCGGTATATTTCTGACTTTTGATCAAATCAAGAGCCAGGAAATAAAGATGATCTAAATGGCTGGGCGGGTGGTTTTATAGGGCCCATTTTCCCACTTCCGTCATGCGTGCTCCCCTCTCGGCTGGAGAAAGGGCCGTCCATTCTGGAACATTTTACGTCACGGCGGTTCCAGATGTATGTTGTTGAAACGGTTATCTTCAAAATGTTATTACTTTGTGCACTTGGTAATTAAAACCAAATTATTCACTGGTTAACATTTTGGGCCCGTTACAATGTCTCCAAAGCCACCCTTGAGGATTGCGTAAAATTTTTAATTGTATGTAAACTTTTGCTTACGCTCTCAGCTTTCCGTTTAAAAAAATCTGTTGGTTTATCCTTAAATTCACCATGATTGGTAATTAAATGCCTTTTTAGTAGAGATGGTTTCAGGCTGTTGTTTGATAAAGTTTGGTTACAAATTACACATAGTGGAAGAGGGGGATGACACATATTTGAAACGAATCCATATTTAATGTATTAGTCGTCATAATACCGGCACTTCACCGCAGCATCCACTTTTACAGTTTTGGCAATTTTCTGTTTACTTGGTGTTAGTTCTGTGAAATTTACTGTAACATCACTTGTGCCTGTACTGCACGTCGGAACAGATACTCTGCTGGAATCGGTACAACTGGAACTAAAGCCGTTACCCTCAATTTCACGCTTTCTTCTTATAATGAACTTATCCATAGCGAACGAAATGAATACACTTAACTTACAACTAGGTATAAAATACTCGCACTTGTTGCAAGTAGCTGTCGGATTTTTCGCGTGAGTTCGTCGAACTTCGATTACCTATTGTCTTATCACGCCCACAGTAGCCCTACCCCTACCCCAACTGCATGCACAGTTGACATGCAGGCAGTGATAAACTTGAGTTTAAGTCATACTGCGAAATATTCCATTATGTCGACGAGGGAGTGGGATCTGAAATATATCTTACGTTTGAGTCTCTTACTTATTTTTTTTCCTTTTCCCATTTCGCGTACCCCTTGGTGTCACTACGCGTACCCCCAGGGGTATTTGTGTTTCATAATGGGGCATCCCCGATCATTTATCTCTTGTTAAAACATGCTGACTCTTTAATCACAACAAAAAATTAATAAATAAATCACACTATAAGAGAACAATGAAAATCTTTGAAATAATCATATGTTTTGACCTCGTCATCGAATATGAATTGTGTTTGTGCAACCTTATACTAGGAAAAACGCATCGCCCCTTCTATAATCTTACTACTGTGCAGTATGCAATGCATATTTATGTAAAACTTTGCATTCTGTCGGTTTACTTTCATTTATTTAGAAAACATTGTAATTAAAGCAACAAAACGAAATACATTTTATGTAATCAACTATTTCACACTACTCTAACGAGCTTCCGGTCAGGAATGACCTAATTCCGATCGAGAAGTCGTTCCCTCTCGCGACCAGTGCACCCAATCGTACACTCGACCATCCTGACGAGAGATTCGTCCTCGGTCGCCTGTACTGTAAATAGAAACTAATGCTAACAAGCAACCTTAAATGCTGAGGCAGCTACTTCTGTCTCCACTTCCAAAGCATAATCTCCAGGGAAACTGTTGCTCACTCTTCCCATTAACCCTGCCAACAAGGAAAGCTTCTTCTTTTCCTGTTCACTACATAGCATATCTAGGGAACTATAGAAATTTCACTCCTGGGAAAGCTACTTCTCTCCCACTATAGAAATTTCGCTCCTGGGAAAGCTACTTTTCTCCCACTATATAAATTTCGCTCCTGAGAAAGCTACTTCTCTCCCACTATATAAATTTCGCACCTGGGAAAGCTACTTCTCTCCCTCGGCAACAACCCGATACTTACTATCACACCCTCACTACTAGGCCACTACAGGAGACCAACGTTTCATTTTGTCGACGGCTACGACAGTTTGAGACTTCCTATAACCCTCTCGTAAGTCCTTCACTTCATAACGATCATTAAACAAGATACGAGCCACTCGAAAAGGCCCCTTGGATTTTGGAAACAGTTTCTTGCTGCTGCCAGTGTTGGTGATTAGTATGAGAACAACGTCACCCACCTCGTATCGGTTGGCCTCCCTCCAGTTTTTGTCATATCTTTCTTTCTGTTTCCTCTGGTCATCACTAATGTGCTCGGTTATACTAGCCCTTAAAGCCTTCAAGTCAATCCGGTCGATCTGACCTTGCACTTCCGATAACAGCTGTGCTTCTGCTAGGGGTCGCGGTTGGTAGCCAAACAAAGCTTCCACAGGAGTCGAGTTAATGCCCTTATTAAACGCCGTATTAAGAGCGCTTCGAATGGTTTCCTCCAGTTTTTGTCATATCTTTCTTTCTGTTTCCTCTGGTCATCACTAATGTGCTCGGTTATACTAGCCCTTAAAGCCTTCAAGTCAATCCGGTCGATCTGACCTTGCACTTCCGATAACAGCTGTGCTTCTGCTAGGGGTCGCGGTTGGTAGCCAAACAAAGCTTCCACAGGAGTCGAGTTAATGCCCTTATTAAACGCCGTATTAAGAGCGCTTCGAATGGTTTCCTCCAGTTTTTGTCATATCTTTCTTTCTGTTTCCTCTGGTCATCACTAATGTGCTCGGTTATACTAGCCCTTAAAGCCTTCAAGTCAATCCGGTCGATCTGACCTTGCACTTCCGATAACAGCTGTGCTTCTGCTAGGGGTCGCGGTTGGTAGCCAAACAAAGCTTCCACAGGAGTCGAGTTAATGCCCTTATTAAACGCCGTATTAAGAGCGCTTCGAATGGTTTTCACGTGAGTATCTCACATGTCACTGTTGGTACCTACACTTGTGGTGGCCTACGCATCAACGATACTTTTATGATATCGCTCGCACTGCCCATTTGCCCTTGGTGTGGCGACAGCGTTTAACACGTGCTTAATGCCGTAAGACTCGCAAAAGATTCGGAATGTTTTCGAAGTGAATGCACTTCCCCTGTCACTAATGATCACGTAGGAACGCCACACACATTAGATTTTGTAAAGCCCGCACTACTGGTTGTACTTTTACCGTTTTTACTGCTTCTATCATTGTAAAATTTCTGAAGGCTTCGACTGTAGTTAAGATGTATTTGTTGCACTTTCTACTGGTTTCAAAAGGCCCGACATGGTCGATGTGTATTGTATGAAACGGTACACTTGCTTTTTAATCCATTTTAATCAATGGGATGTAGCTTGCCCTGTTTCTTTCCAATACAATGCTTATAATACGAGCAACTCAGGCATGCCCGTACATATTTCGTTACGAATCTCCTCATCATTGCAAACCAATAGTTTTGCTTTAGCCTGGTTAACGTGTCTTCTATTCCTGGATGTCCAGAATCATCGTGGCACAACCTGCAAATTTGCCATCTAGCTGCTTTTGGCACAACCCAAGCCTTGACGTCATTTGCACTCTTACGAAAAACCTTTCCCTTTTTTAGCGCGTATTCATCGAAGTATAATTTTGTTTCGTTGTTTCTACGGTTTGCCTTTAAAATGCTTCGAATACGACTGAGTTGTTCGTCCTGCATTTGGGCTACCGTTATCCAGTCCCCTTCCGTAATGTCAGCTTGGTTCATTTTCATTTCGCTAATCGGATAACGACTCAACGCGTCGACATGCAGCATCTTTTTACGAGGCCGATAACGGATTTCAAATTAGAATTTCTGGACCTCCAACCACCATCTCCCTACACAAGGAATGAGGTCCTTTTTCGTGAATGTCGTGCGCAAGGCATTGCAATCGGTGATTACGGTGAATTTTAGCCCTACCAAGTAAACACGGAAATGCCTTAAAGCATACACGACGGCCATCGTTTCTAGTTTATACAAATGGTACTGTCGTTGATCTATGGTAGTCTGTTTGCTGTAGAAGGCTGCGACACGCCACGTATCTGCGTGTGAAGAACAGATTTCTAACGGTTCTAGTCTTAACTCATTTAACTGCCGTACCAATACCTCAGTACCGACTTTTATTAGCATTACGCTCGGCAAGTTCAAAAAGTCACACCCGGCAATGCAATCATGTATCATCGACTCATCATCAAGCACTACAACTCGGAAGGTAGCCCTAGCCTTTTCCACTTGCAGGTTTACTAAACCAGTCCCTAGACCGCACGCTTTGTCTCCCGTAAAACTGCGCAACACAGTGTTCGTGGCACCACTTGAGATTGTCAACCCCAATTTAACGGCAATAAATCGTTTAATTAGCGTACACGAACTTTCCGTGTCTATCAAGCATTTAATATGTTTTCCGTTCAGATCAGCTGTCATGATGTATGGATTATTACTGCTACTAGTCGTTATACTCGCTTCACTGACGTCATGGTTTGCTTGTCTTTTATCGTTTTGTTCGCGTTTCGGTCTTTTAACAGGGCCCTTAGTCCTGATATGTCCCGTTCATTTACATCAATAACATTCAATAGGTGCCCTAGGGCAGTCTTTCGCATAATGTGGGCCTTTACAATTGTAACAAGCTAGGGGTTTCCTCTTGTCTCCGGCATTGGTAGAACTGTGATTTGCTGCATTGCTGAATTTTGGGTACCTAACATAAGGCCCACGGTACTAAGAAATGAATACAACTCGGTAGTACTAGTAAATCGTCGCCCGGTATCCCTCCAATTATAACATTGACCATATGTTATTCGGGGATTACAAGTTCAAGAAGTTTAAGTTTTGAAATAATATTCACTGAGGTTCTGACCTGATTATGCTTCATAATTCGCGGCTTCTTTTAGCAGCCTTGCAAACGGGAGAGATTTACTAAATTGTTTAATCAGCGCGCATTTCATTTCTTTCCATTCAACACGTATGCACTCCTGACTATCATACCATTGACGTGCCAAACCCCTCAATCTAGTGGCAACAATTCTAATCACCGAAGCGCTCGACCATCCAAACGATACGGCTAAATCGTTAAACCTAGCTACCCAAGCTTCTACCGCCAACTCACTGCTTGCAGAGGAAGAATCGCTGGACGAGGAACTACTGGATGAAGAGCTAGCGCGCCGTTTCTTGGAACGCGAGCCGGCTTTGTTGCGTGGGCGACGGTCACTTGCTTCCGCCATGGTGAAATTATTGCACAATGCGTTGAAAAATGTAAAACACCAAAAAGTCACTATTTATTTTAGCACGTGTCATAATCTCACTTCTGATATGTCGGTTTACTTTCATTTATTTATAAAACATTGTAATTAAAGCAACAAAACGAAATACATTTTATTCAATCAACTATTTCACACTACTCTAACGAGCTTCCGGTCAGGAATGACCTAATTCCGATCGAGAAGTTGCTCCCTCCCGCTACCAGTGCACCCAGTCTTATACACTCACCGGCATACAAATCCGCCCACCCTATTTTTATAGTATTTTCTAATTGAAATTTGAAAAAATGTTAACTAAAGTGAATTTAGTATCGAGTACGTTATTTTTACTGCATTATTAGTCACACTTCTACTTAATTAATTCTTTGGTGTTACATAGAGATGACAAAATAAAGATAACAAAACACATATTTTATTTAAAAAAACTTAACAAAACCACAAAAACAACCACGATGTAAAGTTCTAATATCGCGTATTGCCTCCTCGTGCGCGAATCACTGCCGACATTAGGCGATTCATTTTGTAGATCAACCCCCGAATATCTTCTTGAGGGATCTGATCCCATTCTTCGGGTAAAACAATTCGGAGTTCGTTGAGGTTATTTGGAGCAACAGGTCTGGCTCTGAGGCGTCGTTTCAACCTGTCCCAAACATGTTCTATAGGATTTAAGTCCGGACTATTTGCCGGCCAATCCATATCGGGAATCTGAACTTCATTTAAGAATGCAGTTACGATTCTTGCAGAATGTGGTCGGGCATTATCATGCATAAACAAAAGATCTTCGCCAATGAAAGGAGCATAAGGAATCAAATGAGCTAATAGAATCTCTTCTACATACCTATGTGCTTTTAATGGACCTCCTCCGATGCAGACAAGCTCCGTTCGTGCATCTGCAGAAATCCCTGCCCACACCATAATTGAACCTCCGTCAAATCGTACCCTTTCCGAAAATGTACAGGGAGCAAAGCTTTCTCCCCTTCTTCTCCATACTCGTTCGCGACCATCTGAGCCACGAAGATTAACTCTAGACTCGTCAGAAAAGATAACGGTCCTCCAGTGTTCGATTCTCCAGTTTGCATGATTATGCCCGAACGCCAAACGTGCTACTCGATGTTGCCGTAGCAATCTTGGACCTCGTGCTGGTCTGTTTGCACACAAATTTGCTTCGTTGAGTCTCCGTCTAATTGTTCTTTCAGAGATATTGATATTCTTACACGCTGAAGGGCATTTGGAGTCTCCACTGCAGTAGTATGTCGATTTCTTAACGTAGACGAAATGATAAAACGATCGTCACGAGCGGATGTCTTACGTTTAGCTCCTGTTCCCGACCTGCTACCATAGCTACCGGTTTCTCTAAATCTTCTATGAACATCATTTAGCGTTGAACGAGGAATACCTAGCAGATTAGAGACATAACGTTGACTGCGTCCGTCTTCAAGTAATGCAACTGCTTTAGCAACAGTTTCTACAGGCAAATGCATAATTTGAAAGCACTATAAACCAAAAACACTAGCAATAAAGGAATTAAACAGAAAGTAACAAAAAAATTAACAGCGATTTAAAAAGAACACAAGAATAAACACAAAACTTTACGCAGCTCAAATTTGGAACGTAAATTATATCAACAGAATTTGTCTTTAATGTTTGTTTTGGCAATTGTTTTCTAACAGATGTGATCGTTACTCTCATCAACTATACCTGCTAGTAAAATAGATCCCATTGTCAATAGTATACCTATTGATATTAGTTGATAACTATATATTATTGAGAAAAACCGGGGTGGGCGGATTTCTATGCCGGTGAGTGTAATACCCCAGAAAAAATAGCCCTCCATAAGTATCTATATTTAAAAAAAAGCGAACTATTTCTTCTAAAATGTTAAATAGGGGTGGTAAAATTAATATAAACGAGGCGAACAAAGAAATATAAATATAATAGGTCAATTAATACAAGCGCGAGCTAAAATATCTCGAGTTCGAATGGCCCTTCTCCCCGGACACCGAGTCCCGTTTCTTGCCTAGATGAAGTCATCCTACGTGCCGATATCGTAAACATCGATATCAGCGACTCGAAGGCGACCTCGGCTAGATTCCTAGAATCGCTTACACTCGGCCATCCTGCTCTTCCTGATCGTCCTTAATCAGGTCCATTCCCTTAAACGAAACAGAAATTAATTAGACCATCAACTGGGTTGATTCCAAAGCGTCGCCGTCGTGGTTTCAGCGACAACCATCCTTCAAACGTTGCCTATCTCTTGAATATCGAGCGTTTTACAGGAGAGTCATGCCACGAACGCTTAATTCGCCCTTTGAACGTCGAGTGTTTTACGTGAGCGTCATGCCTCGAACACATTATTCGTTTTTTGAATGTCGAGTGTTTTACATGAGAGCCATGCCTCGAAGACTTTATTCGTTTTTTTGAATGTCAAGTGTTTTACATGAGAGTCATGCCTCGAACACTTAATTGGTTTTTTTTAATGTCAAGTGTTTTACATGAGAGTCATGCCTCGAACACTATTTTTTTTTTTGAATATCGAGTGTTTTACATGAGAGCCATGCCTCGAACACTTTATTCGTTTCTTTTACTCACCTCATCATGCAAGATGACCCATGGTTTCAACTTGTCAACTGCTATGATTGTTGCTCGAGCCCTTTTTATGCCGGGACTCAAATCAGCTACCTCGTATCTGTCATTACACAGAACTTTAGTAATTCTGTTTGGCCCTTTGTATTTTGTAGCAACTTTTTGCCCTCCCCGGTGGGGGCATACTTAGTCTTTTCGACCCTTACCAAGTCACCTACTCTATACTTTGGAGCTTTCCCTCTTTTGACGTCAAAACGTCGCTTTTGTACCACCTGATCCCTATCTAGTTTGTCTTTTACCCTTTGTCGCAGAGTGGGCAAATCAATTTGGTCAACCTGTCCTTGTATCTTGTTTAGAACAAGTGCTTCCGTAGGACCTCTTGGTTTTGTGCCAAACAACACCTCCGAGGGAGACACACCTAGTGCTTGATTGACAGTGCAATTAAGTCCTCTTTGTACGGTTTTAACGTGGGAATCCCAGCATTCGCCCACCATTTCCCCATTCAGGGCAGACAATGACCCTATTATCGTCCTGTTATACCTCTCGCACTGCCCGTTCGCTCTTGGAGTGGCGACGGCATTCAGCGTGTGTTTGATACCATTTTTCTGGCAAAAAGATTTGAACAACTGAGGTGTAAACGCACTACCACAGTCAGTAATTACCGCCGCAGAAACCCCGAATATGTGTATAACGTCTCCCACCACTCTGTTTACATACTTAGACTTCGTATTATGTACGGGCTTTATGATGCAAAGCTTGGTGAAACCATCTACAAGCACAACGAGGTACATGTTTCCCTTTTTACTCTTTATGAAGGGGTCCAAATGGTCCATGTGTAGCGTATGGAACGGCGAGGCCACTTTGTCTATAGGATGAAGCTGCCCAGGCTTTCTTCCAGCTGGTACTTTGTAATATAAACAGTTAAGGCAGGCCCTGACATACTTAGTCACGAACTGTCTCATCTGCGGGAATCAGTAATTTTGCTTGATCTTGTTCAAAGTCTTTTCTACCCCAAAGTGTCCCATATCATCACGGCATAATTGACATATCTGCCACCTACAGAACTTCGGTACTAGTAACTAGCCACTTGTCTCCGTCTTCTGTTCTTCGATGTACTTTATTGTCCTGTATCTTGTATCTCGTAAAGTATGTTTGCGTATCTGGGTTCTGTTTCCCAGATATTACCACATTTCGAATATTGGATACATAGTCGTCCTGCAGCTGCGCGGCTAAAAGCTAGTCGGCTTCTGTGATGTTTATATCACTAACGTCATACGGTGGTTGTGGGTTTCTACTCAAACAATCAACATGTGGTATCTTACTTCCCGATCGATACTCAACTTCAAAATTGTAACTCCATCTACCAGCGGCCTATACGGGGTATGATGTCCCTCTTTACTGCAGTGCTCCTGATTGCACTGCAGTCAGTCACAAGCTTGAACTTTATCCCCAGCACATATACGCGAAAGTAGCGAAGTGACAACACGATAGCTAGCGTTTCGAGCTCATATGAATAGTATTTTTGCTCTAACACCGACGTTTGTCTGCTCAAATATGCACTACATGCCTCATCTTACCATTCTTTTGAATCAATATTCCCGAGACTCCTAATTTGCTTGCGTCTGTATGAACGGTGTCTAGTTCTGAATTGAATATTGTAAAGATTGGCCTAGTGGTCAACAGAGTCCGTATGGTTGATACTGCATTTTCTTGTTCAGTTGTCCATTCCCAGGCACATACCTTCTTCAAAAGTTTTGTCAATGGTGTTAACAACGCAAACTCTTGGATGAATTTCCGAAAATAGGCCTAGGAACTGTCGGACCTGTTTAACATTTAGCGGTAACGGCATGTTTCTGACAGCTTCTGTCTTTGACTTCCCCGGTCTGACCCTTTCACTTGATATTTCTTGTCCAAGATATTCTATGGTGGTTCGGAAAAAGGAGCACTTAGACAGTTTCAAAGTAAGGTTCTGATCTCTTAATCTTTGCACTGTTCGTAACCTTTCCATTCCTTCGTCAAATGTTTTTGCTGGAATTATGATATCATCTATGTACACGAAAGCAATCGTGTAAGGCTGCGAATATAGTGGGAGCCGAGAGCAAAGAAGTGAGCAAAACGTAGAGCAAAGCGGCGAAAACAATCAAACTGTGGTAGATATGAGTACACATAGTGTCGCGAAGAGCAAAGCTGAAGCAGTACTGCTATAAACGAGCAAAGCATCGAATTCAACCAAGTTTGTTTTCGCCGCTCTGCTCACGTTACAAAATTGCGATTTCACAATGAATATCGAACAATTTATAAGTGCCGTTTTTCTGAAAAAATTTTTGAACAATGGTTTATTGATCCGGGTGGTCCGTTTCGTTCCAAGCCAGCAGCCATTCTAATTCGAGCGAAAAAAACATCGGTGGCACGAACATACCCGCTGCACTCTTTGCACAACACAGGGTTGTAGTTTTTCCACTTTCCAGGCTTGTAATTGCTCCAACTTGTTTTTATCCTTTGGGTCCTACAATTCGCGCTGGTTTATGGCATGTCGTAATGCCGCGTTAAACATTTTTGATGGTCTAAATTTATGAGTGGTCATAACTTTTACTAAATTTTCGAAAAATCTGTCCACTTCTATTTTGTTAAAAGCTGTCACTCTGTTAGGGAGGTTGCTTCAGGTTTTCTGAAACTTAATTCAGCATTCCTAGCCATAAACCCATATAACCAATCTTTTCCCGCTAATTTACTGGTTTTGTTGAACGAATTCGGAATTTTGTTGACTTCGGTGTATTCATATGCAGCTAAACGTAATTGTAGAGGTGTTAGCCCATAAAACATCTGTGATAGTGTAAGCAATTTTTCCTTAATATCTGCTTCCTGTTCTTTACTGAAAACGGTGTTTTTTGCATGCTTGCGGCATAATAGCCTTTGCTTAAATGGTCTCGTAAACTACTATAGGGAACAGAATATCTTCTTCAAGCCTCTCTAATTTTACTCCCTTCTCTTACGGCTCGAATGGCACCTTTCATGGCCTCCTCTGACCAAGAGGCTTTATCGGTTTTACGTACCCGAGGTTCTGGCATCTACAAATTGAAAGAAAATCAGAACGAAGTTGCTACAAAGCAAATGGCAGGCAATACCGCTCACTTCGGATATAAAAATATTGACAGAATCTCAAAAAGTTAATCTTATGAAAAATAGCTTTGAACATTTCAAGCCGAAAGCCTGACATACACTATTGCTAGTTAAATAATTGAGAAATATAAAATGATTTTGCAAACCTTTATTGAAATAACAGGTCTATATACAGGGTGTATCATTAATATTGCGAAAAAATTCAGCGTCAGATTCCTTGCATAAAAATAAGAATAAAAGTTCATATAAACAAAAATGCCTCGTTTCCGAGATACAAGGCGTTGAATATTATGCAATTAACAATAGGACAATAATGCCATGTAAACAACAATAGCAACAACAACAATAAGTTATAACAGTTATTGAAAATGACTACCCCCAACATCAATACAGGCTTCTAATCTGCGACGCATTGATTGGCGAACACGTTCAAAAATTCCGGGTGTGTGACGAATTGTTTGACAAGCTGCTATTATACGATTTCTTAATTCCTCGTGCGTTTCAATCGGGTTCGTATAAACCAAATGTTTAAGGTGACCCCAGAGGAAAGAATCCAATGGATTTAAGTCCGGAGATCGCGCAGGCCAGGGTTGTATGCCTCCTCGACCTATCCAACGGTTTGGGTACACAGTGTTCAAATATTCTCGAGCAACTAAACTGAAATGAGGCGGAGCTCCATCGTGCATGAAATACATTTGTAATCTTAATGGCAGTAGGACGTCTTCCAATAGCATCGGCAGCTCCTCTTCAAGAAAATGGCGATAAATTGCTCCAGTTAACCTCGCTGGTAAAAAGAATGGACCTATCAAGTGGTCTCCGACAATTCCGATCCATACATTCACTGAAAACTGATGTTGATGGCGGCCTGCTCTTATTGCATGTGGGTTCTCATCAGCCCATTGGTGATTGCTGTGGAAATTCATTATGGCTTCTCTGGAAAAATTTGCCTCATCAGTGAACAGTATTTCTGCAACGAACTGTGGATTTTCAGCAATTTTTTGTTGCATCCATCGACAAAAAGTTACTCTTGGAAGAAAATCAGTTGGTAAAAGTGCCTGCACTCGTTGAATGTGATAGGGGTATAAAAGTTGATTCTTCAGTATCAGGAAAACTGTCATATGACTGACATTTACATTTGCAGCAATCTTCCTGGTACTTGTAGTAGGATTTTCGTCAATTTCGTGGAGTACCTCTTCTTCCACTTGTACAGTTGCTGCTGTGCGAGGTCGCCCATTTTCAGCGGTAAGTTTTCGAAAACTTCCAGTTTCTCTAAGACGTTGATGCAGACGAGAAAATATCGAATGATGTGGTATTACACGATTAGGGTATTTTTTTTCATAAAGACGCCTGGATGCTAATGAATTACCGTTGGCAAGACCGTAACAAAAATGCATATCGCACATTTCACTATTTGCGTAATTCATTTTGAAAAACAAACCTAACAACTGTCAAATCGCTGTAAAGTAACGACTTTCATATGAAAAGTCAATGGCACTATCGATAGAGTGATCCGACAAGTGATGATGCAGAGGAAACAAAAAAGTTTTATTTTCAATTACATAATATTCAACACCCTGTATCTAGGAAACGAGGCGTTTTAGGAAACATGTTTATATGAACTTTTATTCTTATTTTTATGCAAGGAATCTCAACCTGAATTTTTTCGCAATATTAATGATACACCCTGCATAATGTAGATAAATAAAAGCACTACGAACTTATGCATTAACCTAATATTATAAAATCTTCTTAGAATTCTACTTTATCGACAGTCACATGATTATTTTGACAATTTTCTCATAGATGTCACCATAATTTATACCTATTTGCGCATGCACACAGACAGAATTTTTTAGAAAGTTTTGGTTTGTGTCATGGATGTTTCGAAGAATTTTGTAAATAGTTTGTGGATAAATTTTGTACAAACTTCTGAACAGAATTTTGTACATAATTCATGCATGTTGTATAAGTTCGTAACGCTTTTATGTACTTATTTTACACAAACAGGGCGCGAGCGAGATAAGAGAAAGTGCGGTTAGCGTTGGCGGGGCGATGTAACCGCGTTGTAAAACATTGACCTCTCTACCCTCTGTGATCATGGATGGATACTAGAAACTGCTCATTTGCGCATCGATACGACGCAAATCTGAACAAAATTCTGTACATTTAGAATATAAATAATTCTGCGGCGTATCGTACAACACTAAAATTGTGCCGAAAGTTTTGAAGGTCTTGTTTTACAATATTGCACCCAACTACTTTATATTTTGCCGCTTATCCTGTTTGTTTAATTTTTGAAAATGGCTGGAAAGCCTACTCAACAATTTGTTAATAGGTAATGTACATTATTTTATCAATTTAATAAAGGCATTTTTAGTTATTTATCTGTAATATGGTATTAATCAGACCTTATCTAGATGGGAAATTAGTTTTCTATGCATAACACAGCTCTCCCGAATTTAACAAAATCTAGTAAAAAATTAGACTATTGTATTTGTAGCAGCTTAGTTTCTTAGAAAACCCAAAAATTTTAGTTTTAATAATAATTACACTTTGTTTGTCCACTTGCAAATACCAAAAAATACAACGCCATTCAAAGCTAGTCATCGGTGAAAGGGACTATAAAGTAGAACAATTTTTAGGTCACACATTCACAATAGTAAATTATCACAATTTCCCCGTTTAGCTGCAAGAATAATAAATGAAGTAAAAAACTGTCTTGCACTAAATGAACTGCCTGTATGCATGCACCTATTTGGTATAAGATGCACTGATAAGGTAGCAGAAAGTTTTGTTAAGAAGGCTCGAGCCTTTCAACACCCTCAAACGTGCCTCTTTCAAACAGTACATGGTATACTGTGATTGTATAAAAGAATATCTACGACACTTTAAAATTTAAAAAACTAAAAATAGTATCTAGTTGGTAGGAGTGTAATAATTTTTAAAAGTGTTATATATAAACCTATACCATACTTTCTGTTGGCAATTAAGATTTCTGGTGCTCTATACCATCTCGTCGCAACATAGTCTGTTAGCGTAGGATCTGTGTCACTAGGGCTATTTCCAAGAGTTTGTGATAATGATCTTGCCAACCCAAAATCAGCAACTTTACACCTACAAAATGGTATTTATGAGCATTAATTAGCGCATTAGTTTACAACTTTTACCTGCATAAACTGTCTAATAACACATTGCTTGGTTTTTGGTCACGATGAATAACATTTCCTGAATGTATATATTTGGTTGCTTTCAGCAACTGATACATAATGTACCTTTTGTGAATATCTTTCAATATATTTCCTCTTTTAATTACATTATGAAGATCAGTTTCCATATATTCAAACCCTAAATAAATATCTCTATTGTTGGCAGCTCTAAAAAATAAAAATGGGATAGTTAAGTACTATCTATGTATGAATTTGAGAAAAGTACAGTTACTTACCTATGAATACTAAGAAGTTTTACAATATTAGGATGATCTTTAAATGATCGCAGAAACATGATTTCCCTGAAAGTTCGTTGAGCATCAGTCTGGTTACGAAAAGCATCGAATATTTTTTTCACAGCCACAACATCCTTGGTTTTCCTGTCGATTGCTTTCCACACGATTCCATAAGCCCCTTTTCCAAGTCTTTTTTGTATGTCAAACCTTTTTAGGATATGTTCATCAATTTCTGACATTTTATCCTTTGGCTGTGCCATAGTACAATTTTATAAAGAAAATTTTAAGAATTCTTAAAAAACGCCAATAATGTAGGAATGAGGTAAAAGTCCATAAAAAGTGATAGAAATGTCATACTGCTTACTTGACATATATAAAACAATCAATTGCAATTAGACATCGTTTATTTTATTTCCGCTCTATCCTTGATCCTCTTTTTACCAAAGGCAAAATCATTTTATGCACAAACTTGAGTTAACGTGAAGCTACATGTTGATGAGCCTCCAATAAAAATCTATCGCGAACTGATACTTTGTTTAATCATTAATAAGAAATAAATAAAAATATAATGTAGTTTTGTTTATTCGTGACATTCCGAATCCTATTGTTGTCATGGCAACAATTGTAATGGGCATTTAAAAATTAATACCTTTCGATTATCGTTCTGTCTAATGTCCCGGTAAGTGGTTGTTACGCATTAGGCAATTTTACAGGGGATTTATTACAGCTTCGCTATAGTGTGCAATCAAGTGGAAAAGACAAAACCTTACTGCGACTGGCATATCTAAAACAAGAAAAAAAAATTCATTTACCAAATGCTTGCATTATATTACAACACAATATGAAGGAAAGTAATATTTTAATTGATTTAATAAATGTAGGGAAATAGCGACTTTTCAGTTTACAAGGAAGAAATTGTGAAAATTTGATTTTACATGAATTTAATACGAAAATATATAAAGCACAATATTGTAATTATAATATTGTACAACACTTATTCATTACAAAATATTTATCTGCAGAAACAAATAAACAAATTACATAAGATTAAACAGAAAATAGTTATGTAGAATGTAGGTACCGAATACACAGTGGCGATTATGGTTCCGCATTTTTATAATTTTTCCAATGGCTAATACGATAATTTATACATAAAAAGCGATGTGTGTATTATAAGTACATAAAATTCAATCGAAAAGAAAACAGTTAAACAGGGCGTGCATTTACAAACGTATGTTGCAACTCCATGGTTATGTACAAAGTGATTTTTTAAAAAGTCACTTGCAGCAATCCTAGAAAAAAAGCTATTCCGTCTGCAGTCAGCTGTAATGAGTTTTGAATGACGTTTACCTGTGTGTGAAACTGTGTGACAGTTCAGGTAGTTAAAAATTTTGGCCCAACAAAATGTGAAAATGAACAAGTATTTAGTTGCAACTGATTTGTAATTTATTAAGGTCAGTAAATTACAGGTTTTTCGTCAAGATTTCTTTCACAGCAAGTGTTCGAAATGTCCACCCCCTTGCTCTATACACAATCTTGCTCGTTTTTGTAAACTTCGAGACACATTTTCGATCATGTGCTGTGAGTTATTTATTTCGTTGCATTTATCAATTATTCTTGCTGTAAGCTCATCTAAATTTTGTATTGGTGTCTGATAAATTGAATTTTTCACATAGGGCCAGACAAAAAAAACCAACGTTGTTAAATCACAGGACCTGGTTCTAACTGATTAATAAAAGGTTCCAAAATCTCTTCCCTATACCTTAATGCATTGATTGTCCCTTGAAAGAAAATTGGTCCTACAAGTCGTCGTCGGCTAAGACCAATCCACACGCCAAGCTTTTGCGGATGAAGTGGTGTTTCTCTAAATGCATATGGATTCTCCGCAGACCAAATTCTCATATTTTGGGAGTTCACATATCCAGATAAATGAAATCATGCTTCGTCCGAAAAAAACACGTTGTTCAAGTCGTTGTCTTCAGGAAATGCGTTTAAAAACCATTGACAATATCGTTCTCTTAGAGGCATGTCTGCTGGTAGAATCTGATGAACTGAAGTTACTTTATATGGGAATAACTTTAAATCTGCTTTAAGAATATTCCTCGTGGTTGTGTAAGACAAATCAATGCGCTGTGAAAGACGTCGAAGTGAAGTTGAGGGAGCTTCAGCCATTATTTGTCTAACATTTTCCAGGACGTCTGGTGTGCGTTCTGTAGGTCTACCGCTACCATTTCTGCGTGTAACACCACCTGTTTCATCGAATAATTCCACAGTGTGTCTTAGAGCATCGTAAAATCGAATGTATTCAACAATTCCAAAATGGTCTGTAAAATCGTTGAAGCATTCCTGGATCGAATACCGCCACTCACCATTTATGATGATTCCAGTTCGGTAATAAGCTTTTACCATAAATATCTTATGCTGCACTGTGAAATTCATTTTTGAATAAATAATTGAAGCTTCTTTATTTAATTATTGGCAGCTATGCTGTTACAATTTTCATATTGTCAGATTATAAAGCTTAATATAGACGGGACAATCCCTAGGCTACTGCAATTGACTTTTCAAAAAATCACTTTGTATATCGAATTAATAAATATTAGCTTTTTTCTCTTCCTCAGGGCCGTTCCCGAAGCACTCCACCCTAAAAAGCTTATTGTGTTCACTGTGGATATTTAATCAATCACCCAATCAGTGATCTTGGTACCCTGTAGCAGTCATAGGCATAATCTAATGATTTCAAAAATCAGTTTTAATAATCGAGATATTCATTCGAATTAGTCATTCGAATCCAAAATGCGCGCGCATTTGGGCAATGGGAAAAATGTCTCGTATCCTGCCTTTCGAATAATAACTCCGTGGCACTCCAGCTCTTGTCTCTAATTGTTTTTTCGGTTTTCGACTGGATTCTGTTGTGTATTTATTTAAATTTCGACACATTGTAAGATGAACGTCATTGTAACTGCCGTTTTGTGGTTTTCGGTGTTGTATTAGGTTATCAAATATTAACGACATTTCTCAGTATTTTTTATAATTGATCAATAGTTACATCGTTGTAAATGTAATCATAACAACCAATATAGAAATTTTATTTTTAAACGTAAGAGATAAAGCACTCGAAGAAGAAGAAGAAAGGTAATGTGAAAAAACGGACAGATTACAAATGATCGTAACTGATTAACATGAAAAAATTTGGTTTATTAGATATTTTAAAACAGTGACATAAATTGCCGAAATTATTTTATTTATTTATCTACTTTATGACAATATTGTATTTAATTGAATAATAATCGATAACAAAAATTCTACAATTAATATTTTTGAATTTAAGCATGGAAAACTCAAGCCTGCCCGATTCGAAATTATAAAAAATATTTTGCTGACTCAGCTGCAGATGCAACCCATCACACAAAACAAGTCAAATATGTTCCTTAGTAGTTTATCTTTTAGTATCTTCTCGAATTATAAATTCATTCGAATACTACTCAAATTATATACCAACATAAACAATATTACGATTACCAGCCGAACAACGAAAGGAAAGTAATCCAAAAAGTTTTTACCATTTGAACGAATGCATGCGTAATCGAATATTTCGAATTATTTCATTCGAGATGCGCGCGTCGTTAAACGAACATAGGTCGAGAAGTTTCTACCATTCGAATGAATTACTCGCATCTCGAGATATATGAATAATCCAATATTTTGAATGATTTCATTCGAGATACGTCCATCACTCGGTAAGGAACAACTGGGCGCCGCCGACTGGGCGCCTGCCAACTTGGCGCCAAGCCAACTGGGCGCCAAGCCAACTGGGCGCCGCCAACTGGGCGTCAGCCCTACTCGGCGTCAAGTTATATTCGAGGTCACAGCAAATGCCGTCGCTCCGTTGGGGCGATCGAATCCCGACTGGGGCGACTGCATTTGCCTAGTATAGTTTAGGGTGCATGTTGCATGAATGTTTAGTATGTAAGGGACGCCCGCACCCCCTGAAATAATGCGAAAGCGGTTCAGGGGGTGGGGACGGTAGTATAAATGAGTGCGAAAAAAAGGTTAGGTTAGGTTAGGTTAGGTTAGGTTAGGTTAGGTTAGGTTAGGTTAGGTCAGGTTGGAACCGCGGTGGTCGAGTGCAAGAACGCATTGGCCACTCGAGGTCACAGTAAATGCGGTTGCTCCGTTGGGGCCATCGAATCCCGACTGGGGCGACCGCATTTGCTTAGTTAAGTTTAGGGTGCATGTTGCATGAATGTATAGTATGTAAGGGAGTTAGCTTGGCGCCGAGTTGGCGTGCGCCCAGTTGGCTTGGCGCCTAGTTGGCTTGGCGCCGAGTCGGTCGGCGCCCAGTCAGCGGCGCCCAGTCGGCGGCGCCCAGTTGTACCAGACCCTCCATCACTACCCTGTAGCATAGTACATAGAGGGTTTTCATAGGGGTCTGCTGATGTTCTTCGGTTCCATACGTGTTTGCCCGAATATGCGTTATCTTATGCTTACCAGCGCATCGCTGGTTCCATCAATTTTTTGAACCTTCTGAGGTGTTCCTTGACATTGGACTCTGAGGATCGTAAGATGTGTCATGCTTAACTTAAGTAGTTCTTCAGTTCCTTCTTGAGCAAAGTCCACTTATAAATGTCTTGCTATGATCTAGTCCTGGTCTGTTGGACCAATAGATTTTTGTTGGCTGAAAATCCATTCGCTTATATAGCATTTCTTAGAAACCCTTGGCTGGTTGTTCCCCCAATAGGGGCCTAGCGAGTTCATCGGCTCTCTCATTGCCTTCGATCTCACATTGACCTAAAACCCATAGCAGTCTCACCTTGTTCTGTCCTGCCAGGTCATTGAGTTCTTCCTAGCATTAGTAAACCTGCATTGATGAGGCCTTTAAGGCAAGGCTTAGCATATTGTTTTAGTTTGGTGGTTTCTTGCTTAACCTTGGGCCACTACACTAGGACTGCCTATATAATTGCAGGTTTAACCATTCTAGCGTACGACCAGTGCACCATGCTAGGTCCGAGACCCCTCGATTTTTTATAAGTGCATCAAGCTACTTTTCGTTCCCATAATAACTTTCTCAATTTGTTGGTTCCAGGTAAGTTTGGAGTCTAGAATAGCTCCTTGATATTTTACCGCTACTGACAAATTAATAAATTTTTGTCGCCAAGGTATAGAGGTTTCAATCCTTCTACTTCTTCCTTCGCCTTGATGGTACTGCGGCGATTTTATGGGGATTGACGTTTAGGCCTTCTCCTTTTCTGGTTACTACATTCAGGGATCTTTGAATTCGTCCCCTAACTGTATTAGCTGTACGTGAACCTAAAGGGTTAATTTTAATATTTTAACAATGTGGAGAGTAGACACGAAGTAAGAGCCAATTTTTATGTTATAACTAATTTTTATTGCTATTTGTATATAATCGCTTGGCTTTATGTCAACTGTCCTGTATTGTAAATAAAACATTCGCTTATTACTATTTTAAATAATTTAACATCAATTGTCAATTGTCCCAGTTTTCTAAGGAAAACATTTCGGTTTGAAAAATTCAGTATGCATTACTATGTAGATATGTAAATTTGAAAGTTGATGCGGTTCTTATATGATCCTTACACGTTTTATGTAGTGCGTTCAAGCTAAATAATATAAAAGGTTCAGGTCGAGTGAAAAGGGATGCCAATTCCACGTTGATGAACGTAAATGCGATGCATACATCTACATTTTTTCTTAACGTGGCATCTATCTAAGGAATTTTATATTACTTCGTAACATAAAACTGTCGAAAGAAATTATTTAGAAACGGTCATAACAAGCAGTTCTATTTTTACAGTTCGAGAGATAATTTTACCCAAACAGTTTTTTCCAATAGGTATTATATTTGTTCTGCACATGTGATTAATAACTTGTGAAACCTTCAGGTTTAGCAGAAACGACATCAAAGTGAATATTTCAAATTAATACATTTTCGGAAACCCTCGGCGTAATATTCGCGTTCGCAGAAATAGCCAATTTAATGAAACGATTCCTTCTGAACTACATCCTGTTGGTTAGCGAAACTCAATTCGTTAGCGCTTTTCTTATTTGCTGCTTAAGTAGTACTAAACGTGCTTGAGAAAGTATTTATGAAAATTACTGGACTGCAAATGCATACTAACGACAAGGAACGGAAACCACGTGGGGAGATAAGAGCTGCCTGGAGGAATCTTTAATCTGGAGTTGTAGAAGAAAATGTTGCAGCTCGCAAAAGTTGCTTAGCTATTATTCAAGCTCCGGTTTTCATTTTGAATAAGTACGCTGGAAATATTCGGATTCCTAGTTTTAGACCAGTTCGCGCAGCTTTCATGGAAGCCATATTACAATGCGAAATAAGTCTCATTATGAACCCTCTTTTGCCAGCACGAACAAAAATATTCATCTTGCCTTTGCTGATTTATGCCCTGATGCTTCCAAATTTATAATGTCGTAAAATGATTTAGAGCTTCTTATTTATTGCTGAATTTTTAATTTATTATTCAGGAACTGCCGAGAAGAGAGAAAATAACAGTTAACAGATTCGCACTCACCTTCTTCAAACCTACTTTCACATCAACTTTTTCTAATTATTTTTACTTCTGAAAACAATATTTATACAACGCGATATTACTCGTGCAAATTTGAAACGCAGTTCGGCTGTTTGTGAAGTTGCTGTGTTAATAAAATTTGTATTTTCCTCCAACAAGGTTATTAACTTCTCATTCCGTAACGCAACACAATCCTTGCGGCGTTCAATTTGTTCGATTTCACTTGTTCTTGTATAAACTTGATAATTCTATTTATGTATTTGCTTTGGAATACGTTTTAACTTGAAATTACATTGTTAAATTTTTGGCAAGCTTAATAAAGCGCCTGGCAAATAAATAAGGATGTGAATACTGTAGTACAACGTTCTTGAAATACAGTTTGATGTTCGTGTTGCAGTGTCATAAAAGCATAGACTTAAAGTTTGTCAGAATAGTTTACTGTTTAATTATGTAGAGCAGAGTAATACAATCACTTGATTAGCAAAGTGAACTATCACTATTAGGATAGATATAAGAAAGAATATTAACAACTGGGAGTACAAACTCTTGAGGCATTAAAGTAGATCTGAAAATAATCAGAGACCGAATAGAACTTGATCCTCGCTTAGAGAAATCAACCGGGATATGATTTGAATTGGAAATATTTTTATTATGAAACAAATAAACGCTTTTATAAAATAATAGAAGGTTTATATGGATTGTCTACTTCCCTTTTATGTACTGATAAGATTGGTTTAAAGTGGATCTTTCCAAAATCAATATTTTTACAATTATTGTTTGTAGGCTACTGAAATACATGGCGTATTTTTGGATGGGGGCAAATTAAAGATACACGTCTTGCTGTCCTAATTAGACATTTAATGCCTTTCTACCCTTCGTGGGTATATCATTGATCTAGCTTGTTTTTAATCATCTTCGTCTCGCTTTCAAGAGGGTCTCGTTTGCTA
>JABXWE010018147.1:0-10391 GCA_014611495.1 Limonius californicus | reverse complement strand
AATCTTGAGTCTTCTGAAGCTACTTAAATCCTGCAAATATTTTAACATCACGTATCCCTTTGTCCCTTGCCTCCCCACGGTCACCGTTGTATAATCTTTTTATGCACTAAAATTATTCCAGCCATATGCCCTGCCCATTCCCATATTTGTTATTCTATTTTTATCCCGATGTCTTTTATGTTTGTTATTAGTTTTATCCGTGTATCTTTCTTCTTATCCTTCAGGGTGTTTCGTAGATTCCTAGCATCGCTCTGTCCATTCCGCGCTGTGCCAATTTCAGTGACCATCTTGGTTAACGTCCAAGTCTCTATGCCTGATGTTAGTACTGGAAGATCTATCAGTTGTATATTTCTGATAGCTCTTGATGCTACTAGTTATCAGTACAATATCGTATGCAAATCTAAGATTATTTAATCTTCCTGCATTTATATTTATTCCTTTATTTTACAGTTGAGCTATACAAAAACATGTACCTAATGCTGCTGTCAATAGTTTTGAGGAGATATTGTCGCTTTGTCCGATTCCTCTTTAATTGGTCGTGTTTCAATTTTATAATGTAACTGTGAATGCGGCATGTTCGTATACCATATTCTTCCTATGAGTGCTCTACGGGTATATTTTGGTGATACTTCTAGCCTCCATTATTGCAAGGTGCTCAACAGAATCAAAGGTCTTTTCATAGTCTACATCAGCCAAATAGATTGGATTGGATTGGATTGGAAGTTACCCTCGGTGGTTTTCTCTATCATGATTCGAAGGGTTTGTAGGTGGTCTAAACTACTAAAGTTTGTTCTAAATCCCCGTACTTTGCTGGCGCGTAAAACTAGTAAAAAACTTATTTGTAAGCCTTTCTGTTAATATTTTCGAAATCTCGTGGGATACTACGCAAACTCTCTGTAATTTTGTAACTTGCTATTGTCTCCTTTCTTGTGGATGAGAATTATTGTATCACTTCTCTATATTGTTGTGATTTTTCCTTGTTCTATACGTTTGTTAAGTAGTGAACACATATTTTTTGGAAGCATATCTTCTATGCTTTATCTGTGTTTAATAATTTGAATTTTTATTATCAGAACTTAATGAGTTGTAATCTACTCTCTACTCAACGGATTTCTTATTCTTTTTGGGGTTTTGACCTTTAACTCTCTTTCTTTTTGCATATTACTGACTTTTGGTAACTGTCTTACAGTTTCCGGGGTAGCATTCACTTCAGGAGTCCGTGATGGGCAATGAGTTGTCAGTTTAGACGGAGTTGCTGTTGAGATTATCGTTGGGTCAAGTTCATTAGCCTCGGGTGTTTTGGTGGGTCATGAGTGGTTAGTATAGACATGGAAGTTGAAGGTGTGGAGATTATGCCTGGGCCAAGTCTATCAGAGACATAATTGTAAAGAAAATCTTCCCTTGTAAAAGCCAATCGGTTCAATGGATAAATGCTGGATTTCGCAAAACCAGAAGTAACATTTTTGGCGTAAAGGAGTTCGTGAAAGCTCTTGAAGCGAGGGCAGGAACATTGTTTTGGCAGAGTTGGTTCTCATCCAGTCATTGAACGCAATTTTAAGAGTTTCATTAAATGGTTAATAAACAGCAACGTCGATGGGCTGCATGCAGTGGGAGCAATGTGGCGGAAATGAATGTAAAATTAGACCATTGTCTTTGGCATACGTGACGGCTTCGATGAAAATATGACTCGACTGATTGTCCAGTAACAATAGAAAAGGAGTTTCTTGTGACGAAAGAGTATCTGATGAATATGTTTCCATCCCGAGTTGCTAGCTAATCCAAAGCTACCAGCTGGTGCACCACTGAGAAAATTGTTATGATCATTTTAAAATGTGCCGCTTTATAGGAATTGCTTTCGTAATTTGTTTGCCGCTTCGCCATAATTAATAGCGATATTTTAATTGCAGTCTTATTTTGGGTTACCATTTTCGCTATTTTGTTTTGTCTTGAAAATTGAGTTATGAAAGGCCGGTTCCCTTAAACCTTGAAAGTGCTGATTTTCTGCCGACCAAATTCCCGGAAGTGTTAATCTCGGCAGTTGCATGTGTTAGAAATTCCTTCTGGAACTTTTGCGCAATGTTTCGAAATGTGGTGCAATGGGTTTAGAGAAATGCAAATCCCGTTACATTTTGAAGTCAGTCGATCTTCCACCTGTCTTGGCTCCGGACCTTCCCAAAATTACATCTCTAGGGGAGGGCCGTAATTACGTTAAGTGCTGCAGGGGCGGCCCTTGGTTTTTTGAGGGGTATCTGCCGGATTAATAGGAATCACTGGATTCATCCCCAGGAAAGGCAATTCTTTGTGAATTGACTGGTCGCCTTTTCGACCAACCGTAAACAAGCGGGTGGAAAGGGGCCTACAGCTTAGCTTAGAGGAGTAGGGGGAGTTCGTGAAAATCGCTTATGGGAGAAAATCTTTAGTTTTGTACAGGGCGAGTCAAAATAAGTGGGCGCCACCTTCCAAATCCAACTGGTTGTAGGTCCTCGTGGAAGGTCGAGAAGCCAACTTACCGTGTTTGTGCCTCCTCCTATATATTTAAAGCTTGCAAAATTCTTACACCGGCAATACCGAAGACACAATAAAAGACAGTAAACTTTAAAACACATATAATAAAATAGTTAGAATGTGGCAATACAATAAAAAGACACGAGTTATAACGCAAAAGTTTGAATTACATGGTTAAAATCCTTGAACGTTCAGGAAACTCGTCGTGCGTTGACGCACAATATTTATATTATAATAAATCTGTGTGGCCAATGGCGTAGTTTACAGGAAAAATACAATATTAATATTTTTTACAAACAATAAATGAATAGCGATTGAAGATCGCTTTTAGGTTGCATAAAAGAAGTTCAATATCGCGAAATTCTGCAAGTTGACGCGAGCAAAAAAAAAGGTTTATTTTACACTGCACAACAAAAAAACTGGTTCTTTACCTTGAAGTTCGGAGAAGACAGGCGCAATATAACGGCGATTTCAACAGGCTGCTAACGTTGAACGCAAGACAGGACTCTTCGATGGTATGAAGAAATAGCTGCAGAACCACGGGAGTTGGGCTTCGAACATTAATCCGCCGAAAAGGTGATCGGTCAATTCAGAAAGAATTGCCTTTCCTGGGGATGAATCCAGTGATTCCTATTAATCCGGCAGTAGCCGATGGTTTGTTAAATACCCCTTGGTACAACAGCGAAACGGAACACATATTACAGATACCCCTCAAAAAAACCAAGAACCGCCCCTGCAGCACTTAACGTAATTACGGCCCTCCCCTAGAGATGTACTGATCGACTGACTTCAAAATGTAACGGTATTTGCATTTCTCTAAACCCATTGCACCACATTTTGAAACATTGAGCGAAAGTTCCAGAAGGAATTTCTAACACGTGCAACTGCCGAAATTAACACTTCCGGGAATTTGGTCGGCAGAAAATCAGCCTACAAAGAAACTTTCAAGGTTTAAGGGAACCGGCCTTTCATAACTCAATTTTCAAGACAAAACAAAATAGCGAAAATGGTAACCCAAAATAAGACTGGAATTAAAATAACGCTATTAATTCTGGCGAAGCGGCAAACAAATTAGGTAAGCAATTCCTATAAAGCGGCACATTTTAAAATGAACATAACAAAATGATCTTGGTATTTAACTCGTGGAAATATAAACACAAGTGGTAGTGTATTTCCCGTTGCATTTATAATTCCACACATTGTTACAAGTTCTCCCCTTTCTCTGAAGCATGACATCCATTCTATACCTGCAGTTTTCTAGTCTGCACATACGAGCACAGACTCGTAGCTTAAGCCATAATGTATTGCAGAAACTTTGATGAGATATTGCAAAGCATCTTTTCCTGTTCGTCCTAAAATGTTTGAAGTCCTTTGTATTTATTTCTGCCTTCGGTTTTCATACTTTTGTAAACACCATCGCCTTCGCTCATATTTCCAGAGTCAGAACTATTATTGTCCTTGTCATTGTTACTACTATTATTTACTTTTGTTTATGCAACATTGATTTCGTTAAATTATATTTCGATGCTGTTTCCCTAATATTTTTCTGGTATTTTGGAACATCCCTAAGGGCATTTGCCACATATTCTTCAGATATGTTAGGCTTATTACTTAGCCGTCTGTAGTTGCGAGGGAATTAGGGCCAACCAATCAGAATCGTACTTTAGCAATCGGAGAATAAAAAATATATATTTTCATTAGAGATGTATTAAAAAATATTTTATTTTTCATGCAAATTCCTTTCAAAAAGAGGTTAGAGTGGACGTCTACTCTAGCCCCACTAGGCTTGACCACATTATCCCCGACACATAATTTAAGACTTTAATATACATAACCAAAAACAGTCAACGAATATCTTAATGCTGTAACGTGGATTTTAGAGATAATTGTCATATTCTTTCATGACATTACTATCGGAAACAAAATATTTAAGCATGCTGGTGTAATTACCGAAGTAGTTTGTTAAAAAGAAACTTACTTTTGAATGTTGAAATCACCAACAACGGCGTATTTATCAAACAGATGACCGAGCTCGTTCAAACTTCACACAGTTGTAGAGGGCAATGTTGCCTAGGTGGTATATTTTTCCTAGATCTTTATATTTACCATTACGCGGGAAATTTGAAGTGTTCACAACAACCACGTATTCACTCAACCCCCGGTCGTCCCTATGTTTGTTGACCGTTTTATGATTGCGAATATATAATTGTACATTTTATGCAAAATTAACTCCCAAATTAACAATGTATGTAACTCTGCTTCTTCTTGAAGTGCTTCATTGCTTATAAGACGCAGCGACTTTTCTCCTACGCCTGTGTTGGGCGTTCTAAAGTACCGCAGACAAGGAAGACCTACAGCTTAACCTGTGCTCCGACCACGGAAATTGTAAGCACTTCTACTCTATAAAAGTAGCCATTTTTATTTATTTACATCAAGAAAGACGTTAATTTCAATATATAACACAACAGTACGTCCAAATTTCTGTCTTGTGGTACACAGTATACAGTCAGTTATTATTACCAGAATACATAATAAGTAATTCCCTAAACAGACAAGAATTTCACATAATATTTAGAGAGAGTGTTGTAACCAGTAGCGCAGAATGTGTGTGTAGTATGAATGAATGAGAGAAAAAAAAAGTAGTACAGAAAAAAAAACTGTTTGGGTAAATAATTTACAGTTATACTTGTCATACAGCGAATCAGCTAACAACATCTGTAGTTATAACATAATTTATTTAGTTTAGTATATGACACAGAATTATGAAAGCACTTCTGGCTTCTAAACATTAAAGCTTTGTTAATGTTACATAGCACCTAAACTAACGACGTCATAACTATCTATGACGTGTATGGGTTGATTTGGGGTTGCAAGGAAAACGCATATTTAATTATTAACAGTGTGCGCATTTATCTGCAAATTAACAATGATTTAATAGAAAAATTTAGAAAATAAGAAAAATCCTATGAGTATTTTTCGCCGGTTCTGTAGAAGTCAACAGTTTTTCCGCTGTGTATGAATATTAAATAATAAATGCATATTGTACTTGCACTGCACTGTTTGTCAACATTTTCTGTGTCTGGCAATTCACAGAATATTTAATTAATAATTCTGAAAACTCCGCATTGAATCACAAATTGCTGCATGCACGCAGCACCTGGGAATGCATAGTTGGATTGAAACGTGATTACGAAAACACCGAGAAGTATTTTATTATTCAAAATATCATAAAGAATTGATCGTAACAAACAAATTCCTGGCGTAGAATGCACATCGAAGTTCCTTAAAGTTATGTTTATTATGTTTATTGTGGAATTGTTAATTGCATCAGTAAGAGGTTGCGTTAAGCCAGTAGGGAGATTCAGTTAATATTTTGTTATTGTATAGGATCAGATTTTGAATTTATTGTTTCCTTTGGGTAGTTTTAAAACCATATTTGTATCAACCTTATACAATATCATAAAACTTTATAGCTAATTCGGAAGCGGATGTTTTGTTTTTGTGGAGCTTGTTTTGGTAACGGTGTTGGCATTCCGTAGAGCTATCTAGTGTACACCTTCTCCTTCTTCTTCTTCCCAAGCCCTCACATCCTATCTTGAATATAGGCTTCTCCAATTCCTTCCATCGCTCTCGATTTTGTGCGATATTAATCCAAGTTAACCATGTTTTCTTTTAAAATCGTCAGACCAGCGTATTGGTAGTCGTCCTCTGCCTCTCTTGTGCTCGTACGGTATCCAGTTTATTACTTTGCGGCTCCATCGGGTTACATCCCTTCTGGCTACATGCCCAGCGTATCTCCATTTGAGGGATGCTATTCTTTCTGTACATCTAATACATACGAATATGCGTACATTTAAAGGTTGGCAATTAGTACTGGGGACCCGCCTTAACGAAAAGTTAAGACAGGTGGAAGAGATACGGAATGAATACATAGAATCAAATTATGATTATTATTGCTAAAACTGACAACTCTGCATCAGATTTGTAATTTATAACTATAACGAAAGCTTGAAACTTTGGAATATTTTAGCTTAAGTTCATATTTTATTTGTAAATGTTAATATGTCTATGACTACATTTTATAATTTGGCTCGTAATCGACGTTATGTTTGGATATGTTCTATGATATTTTGGAAACCTATACTTTTTGAAAAATTTTGTATTCGTTTCACCTTTCTGAAGCAAAATTTATATTTAGAGTTATAATAAAATAGCAAATATTGTCGAAACGCAGGTAAACCAAGTTTATGAAGTCCACGCATAACAATGGGAGCAGGATGGCGGACAAATGCGGGTACTGGTCAAACAATAGGCCTTCAAAGGTAAGCACCAATCAGCATGTATACACAAATATTGAGTTAACGGCCAAGGGCAAATAGAATAGAAACTATTCGATTTTTAATCAAGCTTGATTAAAAATCGAATAGTTTCTATTCTATTTGCCCTTGGCCGTTAACCCAATATTTGTGTATACCTAACAAGTATTTTGGTCAATACTTCCCCATTGGTTCAACCAATCAGCATGGCCACCATTTGGGTGGGTGACCAAAATCCTATGCTTACACACTGCTATCCTGGTACCTCGGAGAGTATCTGAAACCGTCGTGCTTTCTGGGTTAGTGTGCTACAACATTAACTACCTCAAACTGTGGCAGCCCGTAAACATTTTCTATATGCACTTTGCTGTTTTTACGAATAATATCAATTTAATAATGTCAATAGTATTCAGTGTAGGTAATGTTTATTATATTAAATCGGAAGATAGCAACCGCAATTATCTAGGAAAAACAAAATTATAGGTTTCTACATAAAATGTAATAAACAAAAACAATCACTATTAAAACCCACAGCAGAATTCAAGTTTATTATCATATGGGTATAAAATGAGGTAATTTGGCAACTATAATAAAGCAAACACAATCAACACTTAGATAAAAGACCAATTGCGGAAAAACCAAAGTAGTTATTGTTTAGGCGCTGCTGAGAACAACTAATAAACACTCTTGCTTATGCGGGCTAGACCGTCTGACATTTTCTGGTTATCCTAGTACGAACTGCCGATAGCAGTCTTGCATAATGTCTTCCCATTCCTTTACAAGTGCCACTGTTAACTGTTCAGTAGATTCTGTGGACGCAGGACGTACCCTGAGCCATCTATTAAGTTTTTCCCAAAAGGTTAAATCCGACATAAGTCGGGATTCAGAGCAAGCCAGTACATGAATGGAATTCACAGTTCCTTGAGGAAGTCTGGTGTTAGGGCGATCGTGTGCGGTCCTGCATTACCCTGCTGGAAGAGAAATCTAAGTTGCATTGCAGCTGCTACACAGTGTGCAAGAGTATCTTCTATATATTTTGCAGCATTTAGCCTCGTTACTGGTGACTGCTGCGAAGTGAATTCTGTTGTGTAGATTTATGTCTGTTCAGACTATACCGCATCCGTCTCCAAACTTGGATTTCTTGACAAACTCTTCATTATAACGTTCTCCTGCGACAAACGTACATTCTAACACAATCATCATAACTAATAAGGCGGAAAGGAGGCATACGGTCATTGGCCCATATTCCAGTCCTTCGTCTTCTTTTTCTCCCTCAGCCTGGTCCACTTCTGAATATAAGACTAATTTTCCGTTAGTCTGTTCAATGTCATCAAACCATATTCGCTATGGCTTTCCAATACCTTTTTTTTATCTGTTGTGGATGCCAGTGGGTTAATGTAGCCGTCCGTCTGTCACCTCTCTGTCAAGCTACGTGGCCTAACTATTGCCGTTTTAGTTCTACTACTCGTTGAATTATGTCTGTTGTTTTGGTTCTTATTCGGATCTGTTCCTTTCTAATTTTGTTTCTCAAATTGGTATCTAACTTTGCTCGTTGGATTGATTTTTGGGTCGTTAGCAAGCGGTTTGCTTATCCCAGTTAATATACTCTAAACTAACTAACAAACTAACTTTAATCTTGTTCTTAGATTCTCCAGAGTTGAACTGGCTTGAGCGGGTATTTCCCCGCAATGTATTCGCCATGGTCTGATTTGAAATTTAGACTCCGGTGGTTCTCTGGAGGTGTATTTAGCAGTCTCTTACTGTAGCAGTCTGCTTATGTAGAGCAGAATTGACGATAAAAAGGGTTGTAGTGCGTTTTCGGTCCTGACCAGGTCTTTCACATAGATTTCCAGTCTCTTGGTACCTGTGCCATTGTCTTAAAACAATCTAATGTCTTAAGCTGCTACTCTTCCAGTACAACGGAAACTTCTATCATTTTCTATCAAAGCAATCACTCTTACAATTATAGCATCTTTAACATGCCTTATTCCATCACGTAAGTTGTCAATAACATGTATGTATGTGTTTATAATTGAAGTCCCAAACCTACATTTCTTTGAATAATACAAATGGTTTCGGTAATGGTTCCCTGATTGCTTTGAACAGTTTGGTATAAAGTTTATGGGAATTTCATAATTTGTGAATACGCATGTTGGTTAGCCATAATATATAAAAAAATCGTAATGATATGTTAAAAAAATTAATTTTCCCTTTTACTTAATAACTAAAGGAGAAACCTATGTTTTAAAAAAAGGTGGTTAGCTGCAGCTCAAAATAAAAGGCTTCCCAAGCAAACATGACTGCGACGTGTAAATTAACGGCCGTACGTGCCGTTTATCTCTCCAAGGTGCTAACAAATTTTCACAATGAGAGAAAAACTTCACTGTTTGTCACGTTAAGACATCAGCGGCCTTTCTTAGTTAGTAGCTCTCCCTTTAATCGTATAGAATAGCTAGAAACTTGTTAGTTTTTTTTAAGTTTATTCTGCGGGGTACGACAATGGCGCATTCCTTCCGATCTGGATGCTATTGCTGTCGAATACACTTTATATCACGGAGTCTTTGAAGATTTCAATTGCTTTTCAATTTCGTCTTTAGAATGAAGTAGATTAGATTGGCGTGGTTTGCACAGGAGCGGAATTGAAATTCTAATCCGCAGTTTTCCTACGTTGATATATCTTTACAACTGAATATTAAACAGTTTTTCGTGATGCTTCCACTTCCGCGTGGTGGACGTACTAAAAAGATACGTGACTTGCATATTCTGCAATCTGCGATGAAAAAATTTAATCAACATTTCTTTTACTTTTACTGCAGCAGCTTTAGATAGCATACAATGTCGTGCTTGTGGTTAAGCTTGGAAGTTACATAAATTGCTAACGTTATTGCATTTTTAATATGACAGTAGCAGTAGCATAAAGATGATACTCAGTCGATCATAAACATAAATGAAGGGAGTTTCTCAACTATTTAAATATTATTATGCATTCAGATCTTTTCTGACCACACACTTTTTCTTACTGCTACTGTAGATGATCAGTATTCAGAACGTTTTCTTCATTAAGACATTATCCTAGTACATGCAGTTTCTAAAATGCTTTTATTTAGCAGTATCGACTAATTTTGACCAGTCTACAATGTATTCGTTTTAATAGAAGAGTGTCTCATACAGTATAACCCATGGTAGATCGTAGTGTTTAACGCAGTGACTTTATAGACACAATAAAGGCAGTGTTACACCATTATTGGTTAATAGAATTATAATGCAGTCATATTGAATATGATTAAAAAACTACAGTGGAAGACTGTTACTAAAAAAAGGGTTTCACCGCTTATCAATACCTAATTACCTACCGCATTCAAGTATAATTGTTTAACTTTTGATCCTTCTATTTAAATAATGCTATTGAATAAAATTGAATGCATTTACATAAGCGACGATATAATCTATTTTAGTATTTTTCTGTACAAAACCGATTCTATTTCACTCTTTATTTCCCTTATATAGCGATTTCGAAGCAGGATTCGCTGTGGAATGATGGCCTTGCTGACAAGGGTATTTCAGTGTTGG
>JABXWE010018146.1:0-12868 GCA_014611495.1 Limonius californicus | reverse complement strand
TGAAAAGCTTATTTTTTCGATGAATTTTCGATACACCCCCGCATTCCAAAGCGCATCAAAATCGGAGCAATACTTTCGGCTGTAGGAGCGTCACATACGTACGTACGTACATACGTACATACCCACCCACAGACAGACATATTTTAAAAACCACTTTTTTGGGTTCCTAGAGACCCAAAACGGATATATCCGTTAAAATCTCGATTTCGAAAATTTTCATGATTTCAATACTTACCCTATACCTATAAGGTATGGGAAAGTAAAAAGCAACCAAAAATATTGAAGGGTTAATTTCCTCTTCTTCTATTAGCTGTACAGTCCTTTAGGCCCTTCGCCTGCTCAATGACCTCCTTCCATTCTTCTCTATCTAGTACCTTTCTTTTCCAGTTCTTATTCCCAACTCTTTTAAGTCATTTCCTACATCTTCGCTCCACCTTTTCCAAGGTCGTCCTCGTTTTTTCCTACCCTCTGGTTGCCTTTCGTACGCCATTTTTTGGGTTTCCATCGTTTCTTATTCTTGTTAGGTGGTCCAGCCATTTTACTCTTTGTGTCTTTATTGTCGTTACTATATCTGGGACTTTGTATAAGTTTTTTAATTCGTAGTTCATTCTTGTTCTCCACTCCTCGCCTTCCTTTATTGGTCCGTATATTCGTCTTAGTATTTTGCTTTCAAAGATGCCTACGTTTGTCTACTCTTCCGTTTTCAATATCCACGTTTCGCTCCCGTATGCCATTACGGGTTTAATAATTGTTTTATATATTCTTTTTTGAGGTTTCTTGATGTGCTTCTCGACTGGAATATATTTTTGAGTGCTTGGAAGCTTTTGTTTCCGAAAGCTATTCTTGTTTTTATTTCTTCGCTTGTTTCGATATTGTTTGTGATTGTGCTTCCTAGGTATTTAAATTCTGAGACTACCTGGATTATGTGGTTATCTATTTATATATTTTTTTGTTCTCTTTTTATGTTTCTTGTGTTCAGCATGTATTTGGTTTTTTATCGTTTACTATTAATCCCACCCTTTCGCTTCTTTTTCTAGTCAGGGTATGCTGTCTTTAATGCTTGTTCTGTACGTGCTAGGATCACCACGTCATCGGCAAATGTTAAATGTTGGCAGCTTCTGTTGTATATGTTTCCTCCTGAGTTTGTGTCTATGTGGCTTATGCACCTTTCTAGTACTAAGTTAAACAAGGTTGAAGATAGTGGGTCGCCTTGTCGTAGTCCCTTTTTTACTTCGAATTGTTTGGAAAGGTTTTCTCGTTTCGTCACCTTATTTTTTGTATGTGATAATGTAATTTCGACGACGATTGATTAGTTTTGCTGGGGTTCCGAATTCCTCCACACTAAACAGAAAATCATGGTGCACACTGAATCGTATACGAACCCAACATGATAGATGTTCTGCCTCAATGTGTAAATGGGGATTCACCGACTCACCACAGTGTAGCTGCGGCAACCCATCACAAATAATACAACACCTAGTTAGTGAATGCCCCGAAACAGCGTACGTTGGAGCCATTGTGGACACCGACCAACTCTACCTCCGTGGACTAGAATGGCTAGTAAAGAAAGACCCAGCTTTATGATTTAACCATGTGATAATTGCTAATAATGGCTGTCTCGTACATACAATGTTTGCTCTTGACGTGCATATTCATATTCAACTATACCTACTTTATCTTATATACCCCATACGTTAATGCTTATTATTTACATTTATAGTTATATTGTAACACAAACTGTAGTCTAGCATCCATACGAAATATACATTTTTCTAATTGTATGTTCTCAGTTGTTGTTCTTCCATTTCTAAATCCTGATTGGTATTCGTATAGGTCTTCTTCTCTATATAGTCTGATTCTGTTCGATATAATTGCGGGTAGGATTTTGTATACGACTCCTAAGAGGGCTATTGCTCTATACTTCTGACATTCTAATTTGTTTCCTTTTTTTTTTTTGGTATATGGGAATGATTATTGCGTGCGTCCATTCCTCTGACATTCGTTCTTCGGTCCATATGTGCTTCATTAGTTTTTGTAACTTGTTGATTAGTTTTTCCTCTCTATTCTTTATTAATTAGTTTGTTGTTTCATCTTCTGCTGGAGATTTATGGTTCTGGAGTTTCATCACTTGCTGTTCCACTTATTCTAGCATTGATGGTGGTATGTTTAAGTGTATCCCGTTGTATTGGGTGTCTTTGTTCTCTTGTTCTTCTTCTTCGTTGTTGTTACTGTTCAGCAATTCTTGAAAGTATTTCTTCTGCCTATCTATTATTTCTTCATTGTTCATTAGTAGTTTGCAGTGTGTTCAAGAACTCAGGGAAGACTTAGTTAAGGATGATACTATGATAAATTCTGAGCACGTGTTTGCTGATATGCAAGTTAGTTTCTATATTTTTGCATATGTTTGTTCTAGCTAGTTTAACTCACACTAATCGTCCCACCCACGACCACAGAATAAAAAAACAACCAAAAATATTGAATGGTTAATAATGTACGAAATTTCGACGAAACAATCTAGAAAAATTAGGTAAATTCGCTGTACGCTGGAACAATAGGTGAGAAATCTCAGGAAGCATCTCGATGATATCGGATTATTAAAAAATACAATGTCAGTACATTGTTTTTTCAATGATAAATATTAAACAGTCAATTCAAAACAACATCTCAATAAGTTATTTCAGTTAAAAAATGTTTATGCTGCTTTAGCCCACCCTGTATAACAAATAAAATTAATTTAGAAATGTTCATACGGGTCTGGACAGAAGTACGGTACAATGAAAGCTTCCCTACTACGGTAATCGCGATTTCGACTAAATTATCTACGGGAAGGTTTAAATACAAGGCGAGTACAATGTTTCGCTTTAACCGGAAATGATATTAACTTTTTGGCTTTAAAAAGAATACCCTGTATATTTTAATATGTTTCGATAGAAATCTTTTTTGCGAGTTCGATGTCTTTATTTTCAATTACTCTGGAGAGTATGAATGGGTCGTAAATGTTATTAGCTCATGACAACAAAAGAATGTGAGAAGCCTAATCCGATTTGTAAAGTTGATAAATTTTGCTTAGTTTGTGTTGTGTTGTTGTTCGATAACAGGTAGCATTTAACTTTTAGAAAAGCAAGTTGTTCCTGCTCTTGAAGAAGAAAGGGAATTACCTAATATCGTTTGGTTTCACCAAGACGGAACAGTTTCCCACAACGCTCTAAATGTTCAGCATTTTTAAACCAAATGTTTCCAAATAGGTGGAAAGGGCACGGGGGTTTTATTGAATGGCCCGCTCGTTCTCCTGATTTAAATCCATTGGATTTGAAAGAACTGAGCATATTGATAATATAACTGAAGCATTTGTACATACGACTTGGTTATTGCAAAGAAGTAAATGATGGTCATTTTGAACATCTCAAGAGATGTTATTTGTGTTTTTTAATTGTTGTTTATCATTGTTTTTTGTTAATTGTTTTTTGTTATGTGTTGCTAGGTAATAAAACAAATTACGAAACTTAATTGTTGAATATTTTGTTTCATATCTCTAGAATTATTAAAAATAAACGCACAAAAAATAGGTTTATCGACATAAAGAAAAATATACAGGGTATTTTATTTAACATAAGAAAGTTGATATAATTTCTGGCTAACTGGAAGTCATTTTTAACCGCCAGTACCTTCATTGTAGCCGCCATATATCGGAACCTTTATTCAAAGGATTTTGTCAAAATCGTGTTTGCCGTCGTAGAGGTATTTGCATTGTTCCGTATTTTTGCCCAACCTTGTACGAGTGGCAGTAATGATAAATTTATATGCAAGTCCGGATAAACAAATAATTTTTTAACGAAAATTCAATTCCAGAAAAGTTTTAGTATTGGTATTATACTGTACGCTCAAAAACAAACTTAAAAGCGATGATTCCTGTTATAAGTTGCTAAAATTTCTTGCTACAATACAATTTCATAAAAAAGCAACGAATCATGAATTTTTCTTTAATTTAGTTGTTAAATTTTTTCTTGATCTCATTGTATAAAAAATATTAAATATAATTATACTAAAGATCGTCTGATAAATGGGAATTCTGAAACTTCTACTTTCAAACTCGCTTTCCAGTTTCTCGCATTCAAATGCTACATTAAAATTTATATATTAATGCTAAATAATTTAAACGTGGAATTTAAAGTATAATTTTGTAACTGTAATAATTTAACACGAAACGTTGCTACAATAACATCAACAATTAATTTTATCCGTTGGTTGAGTAAGCTTTGAAAAAACAGTTGCAAGATTGCACTTTGATTTATAAATCCCGTTCAGTTTCGCGTCAGAACCGTTCGTTCTCCAAATTAAAACTCCAAATTTCCAGTTTCGCCGAACGCCATACGGCTGGAAGTGTTTTCAGCGGTACTTGCAAATCGAAACCGCTTCAAAGTTGCATTGAACCAAGAAATTGCTCAAAAAATTTAGGCCATCTACTTGCTCTCTACTTTCTTCTTTTATAATCATAACGCGTACGCGTATGGCGAACTGGTTTCGCATTTTTCCTTTTCCTGTATAGCCGTTTTCCTTAAACCGAAGAAATTTATTGATATTTTATGGGTTTCCTTTTAAAGAGTCGCATCTGACATTGAAAGGAGTGTTTTCGAACCGATTCCTACCGCCGCAGCTTTCGAAGATGAAATCGTTAAAATATATGTGGACAGGTTCAATTTGAGTTCGAATTATGTAGTCCAGTAGTTGAAACAGATTTGTTGTTTTAGAAAGTCTTTTTTAGTAGCCTCAGTTGTGTAAATAGCCTACGTTGTGACCTCTACATTCTATACAAAATTATGCAGGAGAAAATTACAATAATAAGCGACCCCACGTGCCATTTAAAACATCTACCTTATGTTATTTTAAAAATTATGAAAGTAATTATTAGGAAATTAAAACCAATTCGTTAGCAGCAGGGGAATTTAAAATTATGTTCAGGCCTTACACTAAATGTGGATCGTATTCCGCACGTACAAATCCGCTTTTATTATTTATTCGTTATATAAATGATGAAATCGCATGCATGCAGTGAATCTGCTAACCATGGAGCGTGGGTAAGGCATTAATTAAATTTATGTTAATATTTATGAATCTTCCTCTTTTAGAAAAGTTCGGAAGTACTTGATCTCACGCGATGATAACCCTAACAAGCCCAATAAGGAATAATTTAATTTATTCTTAGGTTATATTAAATCAATCAATTCTTATTAAATTAGCGTCCCTAATTTTAACGAACGATCAATTAGCAAGCTTATATATTAGAAATAAATTTGTATGAAACATATTATATAATAATATAACTTAAAAAACAATTAAAATTCAGCAACTATGTTACAGAAAACAGTAAACAAGCCACAATAAAGGGTCAACAACATCAGGAGATTTCAACGCTAGATCAAGAAAGAAACCCAACTTACTCATCCTCTGGGGCCTTAATATCCAATCCAGTTTTTTCTGCGATTCGATGAGTCACACATATAAAAAACTGTAAAAATTAATTTTTTCACATTTTTTAAGCGTAGTGCCCAATAATTGACAGGAAGGGTCCGATTTTTCCAAGGAATTGGTTTAAAAATGCCGTTTAAACACGAAACATCCCAAAAAACACACGGAGTTTAGCAATTAATAAGTCTTTTAAAAACCCATTGATGCACCAAATTTATTGAAGCGGTACCATGAAAGTGCCACAGCACTACTGCAAACACACATTCGACGTACCACCGGATTCGTGGCCAGCGCCACACTGCTAAATTCCCCAAGTTCCAGTCGAACCGCGCAAGTTTTACTTACGCATACTTAACTTTAATCAAAAGAATACTTCTTAGAATTTTAAATTTGAGTTTAAGGAACTTTCAGTTATGGACCATGAATTATGGGTATCTTCGAATATGATCTAGGCTTGAAATTTTGTTTTTGTTGCAATTATATGCGGGTGTTGGCAGCACTGTAGCCGCAAGACTTAAGTATTGTCAGAAGAAAAATATTTTTAGTTCATTCACGGATAAAAATGGAATGTTGACATATCCGTCTTTGACTCACCTGACCTTTAGTTAAAGTTACTGTTAACATTTTTTCCAAGGATACCTTTGTTTATGTCTTCAGAAAAAAATCAATCCGAACTTGAACTAATATAAAAAAATTTAAACCACACCAAAAATATTTAATTTGATTTCCAATCAACCTTTAAAAAAACTTTTAAAAAATTGCCTCAATTAATCAGTAATTTATAATTACTACAAACAGTTTTGACTACTTTCACGTCCTGTTATGTTGACAGCAAAATTCAGCCTATCAAAACTACCTTCCTTGCGTTTCTCAAAGGTAAATGCCACAAATGAGCGAGAGCTTCGTACCTGAACACACCTTTTACCTGTTGCATTTATTTACGATTTTCGTCCAAAACAATGCAGTTTTTGACAACCAAGTTATAGATTTTCTGTGAAAATATTAAAATAGAAAATGATTTCAAGTGATTACGTTTTGGAACTTTGCAATGTGTTTTACACAGGACAGGTAAGAATATTCATTTCTAAAATACCACATTCGCTAATTTCACGTATTTTAAAGGTTGAGCCCAGCACTTGTATGCAAAGACTCGTTGGTAGCGTAAAAACAGGTGTGATCCTTAAAGATGTTTCTTTGACTGTGCAATCTGGAGAAGTCTTAGCAATTCTTGGTTCTAAAGGTTTTATCTTTCTGCTTTAATTTTAAGCCTTGACTAATTTCATATTTTTCAATAGGTAGCGGCAAAAAGGCACTGTTAGATGTCATCTCCCGTCGCGTCCAAGGGCCCATTAGAGGACAAATCCTCCTTAATAATCAACCCATGAGCATTTCAATTTTTCAGCAAAGATGTGGATACGTAACGCATAAATGCGACCTCATTCCTGGACTTAGTGTTCAAGAAACACTTTACTATACACCAACCAAGGTAATTTTAAAATTACATACAATTTTTTGTTCTTCTTCTTTGCGTCTCCTTATTAGACATTATTAAACCCTAAAAATAATATCCTTTCGGGATTCTTCATCATCAACATTATATTTGCAGACATCTGGGTATATGAAGAAAACCAAGGTAAAACAAGTAATGGCAGACTTAGCCCTTTCTCAAATGGCTAACAGATGTACCGAAAATTTAACCAAAAGCGAGTACAGACGCCTTATGATTGGAGTCCAACTCATCAAAGATCCAAGTACCCATTTGCCCTTAAACTTAACCAACCAAATCTAACGTTGTGATTCCAGTAATTCTTCTCCTTGATGAACCAACATGGGATTTGGATCCTTTGAACACCTATTTGGTGATATCAATTTTGTCTAACGCCGCTAAAAAATATGGAACTGCAGTCATTCTCACCATGGAAAAGCCTAGATCTGATGTTTTCCCCTTCTTGGAGAGGGTTTTGTATTTGTGTCTCGGCGATGTGGTTTATATGGGAGGAACCCGGCAAATGCTGGAGTATTTTACTGCGATCGGGTTCCCTTGTCCACAGCTGGAAAACCCTTTAATGTACTATTGTAAGATTTTCATAAAGCAAACATTAAAATTCTTATTTATAACATCAATTTTCAGTATGTTTATCAACTGTTGATAGAAGATCTCGTGAAAGGTTTGTTGAGAGCAACCACCAAATTGCTGCATTGGTGGAAAAATTCAAAATTGAAGGTGGGGCTTTCCATAAGGGCTCCATATCAGCACACACGGCACATACTTTAGAGCATGGTAATGTTTTAGGACACAACAATAAAGTACCTTTGCTTGTGGGTCGGCCGTCGTCCTTTTATGTTGGTTGGATTTTATACGTGTAAGAATTTGTTTTTCAAAAATACAGAAGAAATCTTATAGATCTGATTTCAGGAGACTCCTGGTAGCAACTTTTAGTGTTAGAAAAGCTGGATTCAAACAGTTATTTTTACGACTTTTCTTTGTTCCGCTTTATTTTCTCATATTATGGGTGTTCTATCACGATATTAAGGTTTGTCTTTCAAAAATGAGCTTCAGTTGATAATGAAATATATATTTGTATATGTTTACAGAATTATCAACACACCTTCATTACAAAAAGCGGTTTAATTTTAAATACTTTGGCAGCTGCAAGTTTTCTTGGGATAGTCAACACAATTTTAATTTGTAAGTTTATTCAAATTATTTTATAATTTTTTTAATAGGAATATTTCAGATCCATCGTACAGGACAAGGTATTACCAGGAATCTCAAGAAGGTCTTTATGGAGGAACGTTATTTTTAATTACCTATAATTTGGTATCTATTCCGTTTTCGTTTTTATCTGTTGCTGGTGCTAGTGCTATCCTTTATCCGTAAGTACTATGTTAACAAGTACCATTTGCCACAATTGGTGTCAAAATATTACGAGTTTTATCAGAAACCTTAACAATATGTTCCAAAAGTAACACAAGTAGGTATTCATGAAAATTTAAATTAAAAGTTATAAGCAAATAAAAGTTAAAATAATGTTGATACAATTAATGATAGCGTAAAAGACTTTTCATGTTTGTAATAAAATCAAGACCACAATAGAAAATGCATAGAGGGTGTTGTATTTCTTGTTTCGATCATTTGCGAATGCAATACAGGGTTGCTCATTAGTGCGCCAAGTTCAATATTTGACATTATTAAAATGAGTTTGAAACGTTTCTTTTTTTAAGTGATATATTGCCTTATATATACAAGGTGAGTCGCCAGAGAGGAACATCTTCAAGGTATTATATTTTAAATAGAACACCCCTTATGATTTTCCATTTTTGAATTTCTCGTAAAATTCTGTTCTCTAATGATGAGTTTATCCAAAAATAATGAAAATGTTGGTCGATCCAAGATTTAACAAATTCTTCTTCCTCTTCTTCTTCTTCTTCTTCTTCTTAATTAGTAGGCTTAGAGCCTGTTCATTACAATGACTCTTCCCATCGTATTATTGGTCTTCCCGGCGATCTTTTACCTGTTGGTCTGGAATCTCTTACTATTTTCGCGATCCTATCATCTGCCATTCTACTTATATGGTCATTCCATTCATTACACCTTCGTAATACCCAGCTTCCGATGTATTGAATATTGCATTGCATCCGTTTTTCTTCGTTTCTAATGTGATCTCGTCTGGTTATTCGTGTTATTTTCCGTAGAGTTTGCATTTCCATTGTCTCCAATATTTGTCTTGTCTTTAAGGTATCAGGTCTTGTTTCTACGGCTTAAATCAAAATTGGTCTTACACCTGCTTTGTAAATTTTTACTTTTGATTCTTTTTGCAGGAATTTGTTGTACCATATAGTATCATTCAGACATGCTGAGATCTTCGCCGCTTTATTTGATTGATTTACTACTTCTCTGGCTAATATTTCGTTACTAGTTATTTGCACCCCTAAATATGTAAAAGACATAACTTGCTCAATGACTTTTCCCTCATGTTCCAACTTGCATTTTAACGGTTCTCTGTTTATTGTAAGCACAAGTCTTTGATATCAATATTTTTAGATTGAACTTTTTGCATGCCTTGGAGAATTCGAAACAATCTCTGCAGGTCATTTTCGTTATCAGCGACTAGAGTCTGCATAACTTATTATTTGTGTTTCCTTTCTTCCCATCTTGTATCCTTTTTTGCAGTCTTGTAATGTTAGTTTTATAATTTCATTCATGATTACATTGAATAGTAGAGGGCTGAGAGAATCTCCCTGTTGGATTTCCTGTACTTAGTTTTATTTGTGAGTAGTTATTTGTATATATGTCTTCCATTCGTGATATCATTCCATTTGGTATACTGTTATCCTCCAAAGTTTGTAATATATGTTTCAGTTGTAAATGGTCAAACGCTTTCTCAATATCAACGAATCAAAAGAAAGCGGATTTATTAAATTCTATAGCTTTTTCGATTTAACAAATTAATTTAGAATACATATTTTTCAGATATGTAGCCAAGTGATGTACGAAAACCACACAACCACCAAATATTAATTTTATTATACATGGTGTTTTTTACACCAGCCCAAATTTAATGTATATCAAAGAACAATTTCTCATTTTTTTTATTGAACACTGTGTATTTTTTAAGTGGTACGTTAATTCTCTACAATTTATATGAATATTGTCTTATACCTAAAATCGATATTTTCCGACATATTTTTACTATTTCATTACAAATCGTTGAATTATTAAACTTTTTGATTCTATCTGATTTAATAGCCATGGTTTAGACATAAAGTGACAACATTTATTATTAATGACATAGATAGAAAAACGATTGTATTTCAATTCAGGTATTTATTTATAACAAAAGTTCAATGTGACCTCCATTCTGTTCAATACACATGTTCAGTTTTTTCAAAATCGACATAGTTTACTGCTCGCAACGAGTCAACGAAAATTATAACAAAAGCATCTATTATGAGTTACCTCATATCTTCTGCAGTCGTTGCAGGGATCTGGAACACAATGTGTTTTATATGTCCCCAGGAAAAATCAATTTTCGTCAAGCCTGGCGATCTAGGCGGCCAGTTAATGGTACCGCCGTGACCTATACACTTGTTCCCGAATTATTGATTCCAGAACTGTCGAGTCACTAGTGCTAAATGTGCTGGATCACTGTGGTGCTGGAACCACATGTTTTCTCTTAGATTTAGAGGGACACAAGAAATACAAATATTGTGTACCATTCAAATGGGACCCGATCACAAAATTACCCAAAATATCTCCCCAAACATTTACAGTCCATTGTCGTTGTCCATCAATTGGTCATCAATTCTTGGATTTTTATTGCGTAGCAATTAGTATTATGTCCATTTCGGCTACCACTTTGGGTGAAGGTCGACTTGTCAGTGAACAATAATTTTTGAAAAAGTTGGAAGTTGCTCGTTCCATTCCCAATCCCCAAATATGTATGTCAAAATCATGGCTACTGGATTAAATAGAAACAAAATGTTTAATAATTCGGTAAAACGGTTTGTAATGAAAAAGTAAAAATATGTCTTGAAATATCGATTTTAGGTATAGAACAATGTCCATAAAAATCGTGGAGAATTAACGGGCTAATTCAAAAATATAATAATATTCCATTTGAAAATTTAAGAAAATATATTAATATATATTAATAATAATAAATAAATTAAACTTGCTCTGGTCTGAAAAACACTATATGTAATAAAATTAATATTTGATAGTTGTCTCATCACTTGGCTATTAATCGTAGTACTCAGGCACCGAATTAATTTGTTGAACCTTGTGTCGGTCAAAATTTCCACATTTTATAGATAAACTTGGCAACGCCTCATTAAAAATCAAGAAACAGAATATTGTTGGATAGACAATTGTACGCTGAATTCAAAAATGTAAAGATATACAAGATGTTCTATTTAAATAATACATTTAAGATACTCGGCTGTAGCGAATCGTCCTGTATAATTAAAAATATTTTTATAATTTGTGCATTTTGGCGCTACATCACCTTAAAGAAAAGAAAATCTTCCAAATCATTTTAATAATGGCAATATTGAACTCTGTCGCACTAATGAACAACCCTGTATATTTTAATTACTCAGTTACCTGTTACTTTTTTTTTCTCGTTCATTCATACTACCGTCCCCCCTAGAACTGCTTTCGCCTTACTTCAGGGGGGGTGCGGATATTAACCATTTATGCAACATGCACCCTAAACTTAACTAAGCGAAATGCGGTCGCCCCAGCTGGGATTCGAACGCCCCAGCAGATCGGACACATTTCACTGTGACCTCGAGTGGCAACGCGTTCCCGCACTACTCCACCGAGGCCCCTACCTGTTAATCTAAGTATTACCAAAGGAAAATACTTTTATTAAATGTTTTTATAAAAATTATTTTTAAAATAAGTATAATAGCACTGAAACAATTTTTAATGGAAGTTTACTGTTAAAACTATAATTTCCAATGTGTCTACTTTGCATACCAAAACACTTTTCTATTTTAATTTTGGATATTTTATAGCAGTCTGTCGTCTCTTGAATATTTGACACATTATTTTGCAAACGCCGTGTATATTTAGTACGCTACCTTAAATTAACCTTACGTAACATAATTTCTGACAAATGGTTTGTTGTATATTTGGTTCTCATTGTCTTGTAAATTTAAACCTACTGGTACAAGCTTTAAACTTATGTATACCTTCCATATAAGAAGGTAATATACAGTATGTTTCAAATGCGAAGCCCGCCGTAAAGATCTGGGAAATGACAGCGGAAAACCCGCACGTCATATTGTGAAAAATAAATTTATGAGTACATGTGTTGATACTTGTGTTGATAGTACTTAAAGTTATCGATAAAATTAACATTCTTTGCATTTTAAAAGCGTATGTTGATTGATTGATTGATTAATAGCAGGGTTAGTGGGTTAGTTAGCCCAGTTTGTATTTCGACTCTATGGTCTTTTGTGCGCCCCCGATCCTTTCAAAGTAGATCTGTGCCGTCAACGAGTTCCAGGATATTTATTTACTGCTGCTGCTTATAAACTGCTTTTTCGCGTCCCTCTACCCCCATGTGCCCTGGCACCCATATGAGCTGAACTACGTTCTTCTCACACAAGGATGTCAGGAGGTATAGACATTTCCTCGTTAATTTGGAATTAATGCGAGGTGATTCAAGTGGTTTTAAAGCTGTTGACTATTGATAAGATGCTTATGCGTGTTGGGTATACTCGGGTTCTGTATTTTCCTGGATACATTGCATTATTGCAAATATTTCAGCTTGAAAGACTGTGGCCTTATTTCCCAGGAGTACATTAATGTTCTCCTTTGGTCTTTGGCCATATATTCCGGCCCCTGTGCTTTCTGCTGTGCGGGAACCGTCTGTGTACCAGACTAGCCCTT